>CM034146.1:510317766-510604147 GCA_019776745.2 Taxus chinensis | reverse complement strand
GTAGAAGACATAAAAGTGGGATGAGATGTAGAAGAAGAACAAGCATGTGCTCTAAAACATCATTCAGATCTTGGATTTTAGTTGTAAGAGATGTAATAGTTGATTTCATAGCCTGAATTTTATCTTGAAATAAAGAGTGTAAAGCTTGAATGGAATCTAATATGGGTTGATTGGATGGAGGATTAGGAGGAATAGAGTCATCAGATAGATGATAAAAAATGGCAGTTACTTGAGCGAGTGTTGTATTACGAGGGAGATAAATAGTGTTTAGGGATTTTTGGAGAATAGCTTGACAATTGGGATGCATTTGAAGTAAATCATGTAAAGAAATTTGAGGAATTTTATGAGCCGTGAGATAAGAAAAATGAGGATCTAAGAGTATTTGAATGTTGGCTCATCAAATGATTTAACAAAGATATAGTTTATTGCTAAAACCTAATCACAGAGTAATTGATAAAAACAATGAAGTATAACTGTCAGATACACTATGACACAAGCAATAAGCTAGTAAAATATGAAACCCTAAGTGCAAAAGAGAGAGAAAGGGACTTGACTAATTTGCACTTGATCTGGGACTAGTGCAGACTAGGAAATTTTTTGAACATGAGGTAATTTGTGTCATTATTATGCACAGTAAATTCTGGAGCTGTCGGATAAAATTAGACCAAGGCTCCTGGAATGGGTCAGGGGCATCTGGGTGATAAAGTTTACTTTTAGGCTCTCGTGACTGCGAAAGTGTTCAAAATCTGATTTTTCTAGTGTTGCACTACTGTTGCTAATAGTCGTTGTTGGTCACATGTATGTCGTAATATGATCGTTGAGTATGCCAGTAACCCCCAAAAAAAAATCACCTGCAAAACCCACAATACCACGTAAAATCTAAAAATAAAAGATGCAGTATGGGGAGTCATACTGACCTCGTTGGTCACTTGACTGAGTGAACTTACGACTGAGCATTGCACTACATCTCAGACTCCATGTAGTTCTTGTGTGTATGTGTGAAAGAATCGTACCCTAGGAAGTCTTTGTGCAAGTGCACTTGATAGCAAGTGATAACTAGATGTATTAATGCAAATAGATGTGTGGATGGAATAATTAAATTCCCCTTCCTATGCAGTGTATACAAAAAAGGAAATCCCTTATCCCTTGAATGGATGTTATATGGATGTCTTTGATGCTCTTATATGCCTTTGGATACAAGCTTAGGTGATGATCATAGATGCTTAGAGTTTGGTCCTTTATTTTGGTCACATATCTTTGGTCACATATCTTTGTATTTATATGATTCCCTTGGTTTAATTTTGTAATTGACAACTGGAAGGCCGACCCATAAGAAAACAAGATGTCCAAAAGATAAAAGAAGCCCAAAAAGAGCAAGGAAGGTGGAAAGAGGTTAGGGGCGCCCAAAGGGGATGAGAGGGTGCCTGAGCATTGACATCCTCGTTGGGTACTGGTGTCCAGAGTCATAAAATATAAAGCAATAAAGTTTAGACTAGGTTGTGGGGTGTAAAATACTAGAAAGAAGACAAGAAACAAAGTAAAGAGGCCAAAGATAGCTTTCAAAAACTAGTTTTATCGCTTAAGAATAATATGAATGCAAGTATGCTTTTAAGACCTGGAAATGTACCCAAGCGCTTGATTTTGTGTCTATATTTTCCCCCGCTTTGTGTTTTTAATTGAATACTCAATAACATTGTTGGCTAGATTTTCTACATAGCACAAAACCTAGGCAGTCATGAGATAAATCTCCCTCATTTACCGGTGAGGCTCCCGTGTCAGATTTGTCAATTAAAGTATGCTAATATCTAAATGGGGTTTTACTTTAACTACTCAGTTCATGAACCATAACTGAACAGTTCTGCAGCAAGTAAGCAGTTGTTTAAAGAAAGGAAATATTTATAGAAGAAGGGAAAGGGAATTATATAAACACAAAGAAGAAATGGAGAAGATGTGCATCCCAATCAATAGATAACAGAGTTGATTGTATGCACATAGAAGAAACCAATAGATATAAACACAGAATTCTAAGCAAAGGTAGCTCTAGATCTAGATCTGAAATAACACAAAGTCTATTAAAAGATCTAAGATAAAAAGCAAAAAACACAATACACCGTGACACAAAGTTCTCCGGAAATATGCTCCTATATATTCCTTTGCTTCAAGTGGCTCTCAAGGGTTTCAGCACAAAGTCTGGAACACAAGGTTGCTGCTTATAAATTCTGATCCTTAACCCGGAGGTTCTTCTCCTACTTATAGAATGTAGGAGGGAAAGTACAAATGGGAAATCTAACTGAACTGAAACACAAACAACAAGTAAAGATGACATTTGGCAATCATCCTCCACTAACTTCTCCTTAAGTGACACATGTATCACTTAACTAATAGAATTGTTCCACATGACTTTAAGTAATGGCTTCAAAACCAATAACTTAAAAGTCTTACAATTTCATCCGGGAATGTGGAAAATAGAAGAAGAAAGAATAGAAGAAGAAGTCAAGCCAGTTGTAACATTTATGTCTTCTTTTTGTTCTGATATTGGATATACTTGTCGAACATGTGATTCAACATCTTCCCATCTATTTTAGCCACTACTTCCTTCTCTGTCCTGAACTGTAGCAATCCTTCATTCAACACCTTGATGCACGCTTCCACATCTTCCAAGCTCGGCCCGAACCTCGCAATATCTACCTGCAGTGTCACCAGTCTGCTAATGGAATTCATCGTGAAAGGTTTAGTAGCTTTATCAATTCTCTTTTGTACCATCAGAAGAGACCCTTCCAGGGAATTAGGCACTTTGGTCGGAACAATCCGTACGTATGAAGTAATACCTCCGACCACGTCCTCCTCAGTGAAATAAATAATTTGTCTAGTAAGGACAATGTCTTACTCTCAAGTGCCTGCATCTTCTTTAGCAAAACTCTACAAATCTCCAAACGAAAAGATACTACAAACTCCAGCTGCTTCCCCTTCTCAACTGATCCATCTAGTACAATCTGCTCTGCAACCAATACATCTCCCGACAGCTTGTTGATTTCGGCCAAAGTACTCAGGTTACTCTCAACAACTGTGTTCATATCCACTATGTTCATCACCAGTTGCTTCAGCTGATTTGCTGCATCATTCATAACCTTCAAGCGGGATGGCACCTCTCCAAGTTGAACAGAAGTTTGACGAATAATCAAGTTCTTCCATTCGTCAATAGCTTTCACCTGATTGCTTGCATCTTCCATCTCCTGCATAAGATGATCACTCACCTGCTCTGAAATGGGCTGAATGGAAGGTTTAGCAACCTTGGCTATGATCTCACACAATTGAGATACTTGCTTCTGAAGCTCGTCTTTCTCTGCCTTTTCACTGTCAAGCCTAAGGAATAGAGCATCTATCAATGTCTGTGTATCCTGCTTCAATCCTTCTGTAGTGGCTTGACTGAGGGGTACTTTGGTTACTATTACATCTTCTGCCATGAGCTCATCCTCCTTCTTCCCTTCCGCCGGAACTAACATCTCACAAACTTCTGCCCCGACTCTTCGATGATCAACCTTAAAGTTACCTTAGCAACTTTAGGTCTTCTGTCTTTTCCACCTAGACTCTGGAGTAGCTGCAAGTCATGTTCTTCCAAGTTCATCTCCACTCTCGCTTCTGGAACCAACTGTGAAGCCAACCATTCCAAGAAGTTACTTCTCAGAGAATGAGAAGTCGTTGAGTGCACCACTATCTCCCGCTCCATTTCCTCTCCATCAAAAAGGGCCACAGTGTTATGGCTGCCATCTTCTGAATCATCTAAGGACAAAGCTCTTTCAAACTCCGCCATCTGCAACTTCAACATCTCTTCTGGAACAGGTGCTGAACGGAGTGGCTGAGGAGATAAGATGAATGTTTTCAGATTCAGTGGAGGCATGGAAGTGTCTTGTTGAGGTGCAACAGTTGGTGAAGTACTGGATGTTGGAGAAGTTGGAAGTAAAGTCATGGCCGTGGAAGTGATCTTCTCCTTTGATTGAGATCTTCTGTGTACTTTCAACTTCTCAGACCTTCTACTGCTTTCTCCTCTGTGCTTCTGCTTGAGGGAATCTCCTACGCCAAAGTTTCATGTGACTTGATTCATCAATGCTTTATCAAGGAAATATCCCTTCGTCAGCAACCAGTTTGAAGTATTCACCAAAACAGTGTCAGACTTTTCTTCAATTGTATGGCAGCCTCCTACGTTATCCTGAAGTACAGACCTATCTCCTCCCATTTGATGGTAAGTGTCAAGTAACACATTCCCATCATCTTTAAGATCCACAGGTATCCACACTAGTTCAAATTTGAACACTTGCTTTGTTGATAGCCTGTTAAAATCCTTCTTTCTAACATCATACTCACTTTTGCACTTCATCCATAAATCCTCCAATGAAGGCATGTGCACATACTCCTAGGAGATCGTCTTCCCAGCTACTTCAAATGGATCGAAGTTCAACCGTGCCATGAAGAACTCTTGCTCATACTTGGATAACATTTGCGTCTCCATCCCTCAAGCTCTATGAATTATCTGGAAGCTATAATGTCTGACAGTGATCAGGAAAGAAGCCCGTAGACTTGTGCCGTTTCGATTAAAGGTCGTGTATCTCGACAAGTTACCTGCTCAGCTCCATGCCGATCAATCTATCATTCGGATATCTAGGCATCTTAACTGGTTCTCCAGAAAGCCAGTAACCCTGAGGTATGTGAAATCTGTAAACTGAATGAATAGACTGCCAATCCTGGATACAACTTCCCACGCTTCTTTGCTTACCCTGTTGGCCTTTAGGTCCTTGTCTAGCCTACAAATGAAATCGTAGAAGAATCCATCATTGACCACTTTGAAATATTTCTCACACGCAGGTACAGTAAGCTGTGGGTAGCACTCGAAAATGAGGTCCTTAGAAAGAATGCCACATCTATCTAGCTTGGAGAAGATGCCTTGTGAAGCTACAACGTATACCAAGTAGGAAGTCATTTTGAAGCTGAAAGTACGCTTCACGTTCCGGAGTTGCTCACCAATGTTGTCGCTAATAATTTCTGACCAATTGATTATGGAATCAACCTTGTTGACTTCAATGGTCCTGATGAAAGCATACATCCATGTACGGAAAGTGTAAGCATTCACCTCGCCATTAATCCTGCATAACAATTTGACAATATCATCGACCTCCTGCACCAAATTGGACCGCGGAAGAGTTCTTGGGAACTTAGAAGGAGATCTAGGCTTCTTCATGTATCTGCTATTCATTATGTTCACGCAATCAACTCTATGCTTCTCCCACCTGCTGTCGGCATTCTGAATGCTAATGGAAGTCACCACCTTTCCAGCTGGAATCTTTAAACAATAATTGATGAACTCTGCGTCCAATCGAATTATTGTTTTCCCTGTAGCATCTCGCACTGATCTGGATGAAGGATGGTAAGATCTAGCACACTCCATAACAAACTCTGGCAACTGGGCTGTGTATGGAAAGGCTGCAGCTCGAATAATTCCACTACTTTTAACTGCACGCATGAGTGAAGTCTTTCCTGCTCTGGATCTATTAATCAATTCGGAAAGAGGTTCCGGACCTAGATCTGTGTCTCCTATGTCTGCAAATTTGGAAGTGATGCATGACTCCGTTGTGCTTTCTTTTTCATCCCTCTTTGCCATGGCTTTGTCTATCTTTGTCTGAATAATTCTCTTTCTTCTTATTTGGCCGGATTTCTTCAAAACTGGTGCAGATCTGGATAATTCTTCAGATTCGAAGGATATATTCAATGTATTGGACATTGATTAGAGCTCCTTTTCTTTTGTAAAGCACCTGTAATGAATTCCTGCAATTAATTCAGACAAAGATGGCAACCGGAGCATGAATAGTGAATTTTAATCATAAAAATCTGCACTTTTCAAGCCTGCTGCCCCAAAAATTGATGTTTTATTTGCATGCAAAGAGAGCATGAATTTTTCCAACTTCACCTGAGCACCTGTATCACTTATGCAAACAATTATGCAAACACAAATCAACCTCCTTCAATGCATGCGCCAAAATTGGAAGCTTTTAGCCTTGATTTGATCTTCTTTTGAGCAAAATCCTCTTCAATATGGGGCGCACTTTTCCTCTGGGCTGCACTTCTTCACCTGTGAATTAATTAATTCACCCTTATGGCAGCCCATACTTATATAACCCTCATAATTCTATAATTAATAATTGCCCTTCCTATTCCTGGCAATTAATTAATTAAAAATCATGCTCTTCTCTTTAACTGGTGTGCTAAAATTGCATGATTAAGGACAACCATCCATTAAATTAAATTTAATCAATTTAATCATCCACTCTTCACTTCACTTAAGCTTCACAGTGTGCTTTAACCATAGCCACTGAAAATAGAATTTAATTTAATCAATTAATGCTTCAAAAAACATTAAATATATACCAAAAGGGGCGCACTTTTTGTCATGAAGGGGGCAACCTTTAAATAAATTAAATTTAATCAATTTAGACCATCTATTTCTATCTTGATTTATTCCCCTTTGCTTTGTTGACTTTCTTCCATACTTGGGTGCCAATTTTAGAAGAAGAATTAATTAAAATAATCACTTTAAAGGCTGCCATGTTCTCCCTAAAGGGGTCACACTTTTTAGCAAAATAGAATTCTATTTTTAAAAACACATGACAATGGGAATTTTTACCCTGCAAGGCAACCCCAAAAATCCCATGATCCACTTAAGTGATTTGACTTTGACAATGTGATTATTTACCCTGCATGGCAAGCAATAAAATCCCATGATTTCACTTAAGTCACTTTTCTTTTATTTCACCATGGGAATTTTTACCCTGCAAGGCAGGCAATAAATTCCCACCTGCCTGCTGCCTCTAATTTTCCCACTGCAACTTAAGTGACTTTTCCATCATGGGAAAAAGTACCCTGTAAGGCAGGCAATAAAATCCCACCTGCCTGCTGCTTCTATTTTTCCCATGATCCACTTAAATCCTTTGTTTTCTAAAAATGTGTCCAACCCCGCAGGGGCTTTTTAGTGCACGACTTCACCTTTTCCCAGAGAACCAGACCTCCGATGGTGACTTCCTTCTGGCACAATGTGCGTATGTGATCTCCGAATACTCCAGGCCAAGAATCGAGCTAACCTGGCAAAGGAATTGATCTAGAGAAATTTCACAGAAAACGAAACGGGAAAACACAAAAACACAATTTTTTTTGCCAAAAGTCACAAATAAAGCCCAAAACTTATTCCTAGTTAAAACCCTTATGGTATATAGGAATAATGATATGTTCGATCACAACAGGGTTAAAACGGAGCGCAAATTACCTCAAACGGGGCTCAAAATAATTAAATACAAATTTCCCGCAGATAAATCCTTACGACAGAATATAACAATTTTGGGCATCTGGGTATTTGGCAAAAATGGCTAATATGGCTCTTTGGGAATATCTTGACGCAATACAAGAACTTTCAAGCAATAAAAACACAAAATGACCCATTATTTTAAAAGTATGAAAATTTTCTGGATAGGGTAGCTGCAGATTTCAGGATGAAATCTGGGGACACCAGTCGGCTCCGTCTGTGGACATCTTTTTCTCTGTCAGAATGACAAGGGAAAAGATGAGATCCCAACATCTCTGGTTTCGTATCTTGTCCTTTGGGCACGGGGTCAGGCAAACAAACACAACAAAAAAAAAAAAACAAAACAAAGAAAAACAAACAAAGTTTTATTTATGTACATACATGTTTTACCCTGCTTCTCATGTCTGAAACAACTTCAAGTGTTTCCCATTGAAGGGAAATGACAATTCAACTCCATCCTGATGAGCAAGAATGAAGCTATCTGCTCCGGCGATCTTCTTAATCACAAAAGGCCCTTTCCATAGTGAATCAAATTTTCCATGCATGCCTTTTGCTTCTCTTCTTTTGTCCCATAAAAGGACCCAGTCATTGACTTCAAACTTTCTTTCCCTGGCTTTTTTGTCGAAGATGACTTTCACCTTCCTTTGATGCTTTGTCAACCTATCTGTAACTTGAGTTTGTACTTCTCTCAATTCAGTCAAGTACATAATTATTTTATCAATAGCATCTGTGAATGTGGAATCCTCCTGGGCCCTAGAAAGTTGTAGGGCAGGCAGTTCCAAGGTAAGAGGTAGCTCCGTGTCTCTACCATATAACAGCTGAAATGGGGACATGCCTATCACCCTCTTTAGTGTGATTCTATCAGCCCATAATGCATCAAACAAATTTTTATGCCAAGTCCTTTGATTTTCCGTTACTAGCTTGCGCACGATAGTTACCAAGTTTTTGTTACTAGATTCAGCTTGGTCATTCCCTTGTGGATAGTAGTTTGAGGAATGCACCAGCTGGATCCCATGAGTGTAGCAGAAATCAACCAGCTCCTCAGAAGAAATATTCGGAGCGTTGTCTGCTACTATTTTACTAGGCACACCAAACTTGATAATAATATTTTCTTTTATAAAACTGCACACCTCGGTGGAAGTGGCGCTCTTCACAGGAATAGCTTCTACCCACTTACTGAAATAATCAGTAGTTGTTAGAATGTAGTGGTGGCTGGCACTAGAAGCTAGGTTAAGCATACCAATAAAATCCATTCCCCACTGCTAGAAAGGTTCTTTAATCATAATGGGTTTTAGAGGTAATGCAGGCAATTTCACACACCCAACAAAATGTTGGCATGCTTGGCACTTAGCTACCCACTCTGCAGTATCTTGAAAAAGGGTGGGCCAGTAATACCTTGCTCTGAGGATTTTGTGTGTCATGACTCGGGCTGAGAAATTACCACCACAAGCCATGTTATGAAACTATTGTAATAGCTGATCCTATTGAGCTTTATCCACGCATCTGAGAAATACGCCATCAATTCCCCTTTCGTACAAACCATTAACCCAAAGAACAAAATCTTTGGATTTCAGTTTAATAGTTTGTTTCTCTTTCATGGAAAGTTGATCTGGGCATTCTTCATACGTCAAAAAGTAGGCAATGTTACTGTACCATTCCTCCACCAGATCTATAAAAAGTACCGCAGACAAATCTTCATCCATATTTTCTTGATCTGCTTCTGGCATTGATGCTTTCATCTCCATCATTAGTTCACACAGGCCTCTTCCTTGAACCAGCTTTGTCGGTTTAATATCCAGGTCATATTCTTGAACCTTTGTCACCCATGTTCCTCTCAACAATCCTAACTCTTGTTGAGTGAGGATAGATTTAACTGCAGTATTTGGATACAAAACCACAGTGTGGGAGAAAAGAATATAATACCTGAAAGCCTTACACGCCTTCACCACTGCGTATGCGTGCTTTTCCATGGGAGTATATTTCAACTCATAGGCTTTAAGGGGCGTGCTCATGAAAGCAATCGGAGCTTCTGCGTCCTCTTGATTTTTCTGCATCAATATTGCTGACATGGTGTGTTCGGAGGAATAACAGTAAAGAATAAATTCTTTATTAAAGTCGGGTGAAACCAAGATCGAAGCTTTTGACAGGGCCTCCTTAATCTTCTCGAAAGCTTCCTTCCCTTCGCTGCTCCATTTAAAATCTTGTGTCTTCTTCATCATATTCGAGATATGATGGGTTAGCTCAATGAAGTCAGGAATGAATCTCCTGAAAAAATTAACTTTTCCAAAGAAAGAGTGAACTCCCTTTTTGGACGTTGGTAATGGTAATGTCTGAATGGATCTGACATGTTCTGGATCTATCTTGGTTCCTTCTTTTGAAAGATGTGCCCTAGCAGCTTTCCTTTAGTTACGACAAAGATAGATTTCTTAGGATTCAAAGAAATACCATGTTTGCGGCACTGTATGAAAACCTCTTCCAAATTTGAAATGTGTGTGCTTCTATCTTTGGAAAAGACTGTCAACTCATCAAGGTATACCACTATGCTTATATCCTTGAGATGAGTAAAGGCTAAATCCATAGCCCTTTAAAATGTATCACCAACATTGATCAGGCCAAACGACATTTTCTGGTAAGCAAAGGTTCCCCAAGGTGTGATGAATGTCGTTTTGTATTGATCTTCTTCGACTACCTTGACTTGATTATAGCCTGAGAAACCATCAAGCATGGAAAGCATCTTAGATCTAGTGACCACCTGCAAAGTGTGATCCATGATGGGGATGAGGTAGTTATCTTTTAAAGAAGCTTGATTAAGGTTGCGAAAATCCACGCACAACCTAATTTCGCCACTCTTCTTCCTCATAGTAACTATGTTGGCCAACCATTCAGAATGATGTATGGGATAGATAATCTTTGTGTCTAACAACTTCTGGATTTCTACAAAGATGGTTCCTAAAATGGTAGGGTTGTGCCACCACAGCTTCTGTTTGAAAGGCTTTTGTTCTAATTTTAGTGGGATGTAGTGTTGAACTTCGGCAGGCTGATATGTTTTTAGATCCTGGTAAGACCAGGAAAAAACATCCATATATTTCTTAAGAAGCTCAGTAAAAGATTCTCTTTCGGCCTCTGAACAACACTTACCTAGATTTACTAATTTGGGATCATTTCCGGCTCCCAAATTTAGTAATTGTGTGTTGGAGGAAGAACCTTCCCCACTTTCTTCATTTTTCTTAAGCATCTGATCATGCTTATCAAACATTTCCTCAAGAGATACCAAGCCTTTAGGAATTTTATTTCCCTTTCGTAGGATAAGCTCCTGACTTCTTGAGACGTCTGCATCCATTTCTCCTGCAGTAGTTTTCCTCAGAGGCGAATTGCTTTCCTCATAGTAGATCTCTTCAAAGTTGTCCTTCTGTTGGAGAAATGCAACAATCTGCTTGTCATCATTGAAAACCTTCCATTGTTGGACGTTGTCAGGAAATTTTGGGCAGAAGACCATCTTAATATTGTAGTCCCCCTATGTGAAATATGTGGGAGGCTGATTTGGATTTAACAAAGCTGCAGTCACTGCAAGTGAATCAACTCTTGAATTTTGTTCTCTCGGAATATAAGCTACCGAGAAAGCTAAAAATCTAGAATGGTAGAGTAGAATCGATCTCTATAATGCCTAGGTTTGTCCTTTTTTACTTGATAGAGACCTCTTATCTACTTGACAATCAGCTCAACATCTCCCTTTGCGTGTAAGAGCTTGATTCCCATTGTTCTTGCTTGCTCCATGCCTAACAACAACACTTCATATTCTATTGTGTTGTTAGTATTTTTGAACATTAATTTGAAGGAGTGCGCATGCACCTTCCCTTCAGGAAAGATAAGAACATCGCCTGCGTCGTATCCAAATGAACAGTAGCTGCCATCAAATTCCAAAGTCCAAACCTTGTTGTCAAGTTGATGTGGTTCCTGAATCACAGGTTGAACATCTTATTTATCCATTTCTAGATAATAGAATCCATGATCAGATTCCTGAAACAAGATCTGAGATCTAGGATCCTCAGATTTTGATACTGTGTACTTGGATTTCTTCTCAGGTTCTAAATTAAGATTAACTCCTTTGATTAGTATGTGCACATAAGACCAATCCATCTTGACTTCTCCACCCAGGTATTTACAGAAATTTCTACTCAATAGCTTGCCATAAGAGACTGGGATGTCTACTACAAGGATAGTCATTTTTAATCTTTTATTTGGAAAAGAGGCAAGTACTACCTGCACATCTTTGATTTTCCCCACAAGAGGAACTTGCCTTTCCATTGAATAACATCTTCCGATGGTTTTTCTCAATGTGAGACCCAAGGCATCAACAAATTTGGCAAGCATGACATTATCAGAAGCTCCAGAGTCCAAAATGAAATTGCTTAGTTTGTATCCATTCATAAGCAATGACACATAAAATGGCTCAATCCTTTCTGATGTAGTAGGAGGGGAGGTAGAAGGAGAAGAACTTGCAGTCACATTATTTGAAGGAGTAATCTTTGGACTTGACAAGATACCCCGTGAAGTATTATTTGTTGGGCTGGGACCGTTACTTTGCAATATTTGACCAAAATATTCAGTTGATCAGGAAATGCTCTCAAATATTTAGCTTCTGACATTTGGACCTTGGTCTTCTTGATGTGGTCGATGATGTCGAAAGCTTGACTTGCTTTAGCTAGATGTGTGTTGGCTCTTTGCTGTGAATTGAAAGAATTTAAATATTTATCTTTGGGTGCTAATGAAGAAGGAAGAGGGCTACCTCTTTTCAGGATAGTTACATTTGGGCTAGGATCTTCTCTTTCTCTTCTTCCACTTGTGGATGCTTCGACATTTTGGTGCGTCTGAGACCTTGTGAACACTGCAAAAGTGTGACCATCAGAATCTTCAAAAAATTCATAACAGCCATCGTCAGATTCGTAGTCCAGGTAACCAATATTGGAGTCGGCAGTGGGATCTACACAATCTTCATCATTGAATGATTCATCAGTGTCGAGATCCTCTTTATTAGTTTCCAAGTTATTCCTTGGAGCAGCTTCAATTTCCAATCACTGTGGTGCAACAGTAAGTCTGTTTCGATTTTGATTTTGATTTTGACCTTTAAAGGCAGGGTTCATTTTAAGAGACCTCTTGGAAATCGGAGGTGGAGAATACCTGGCGAATATCCCCAGAACCTGTTTTGCGGGAAGGTGAATTTTTTGGGGGTTGTATGAAAAAATTTCACCTGATTGTCAAGTGCTGCGACAGAAGGCTACAGACGCGCGACGGGAAATTTTGCTGTCGCGCGTCAAAAAAAAGTATTGACGCGCGTCAATGCTTTTTTTTGACGCACGACAGCAAAATTTCCTGTCGCACGTCTGCAGCCTCCAGCCTGTGCTTTCTCATCAAAAAATCTCCGTGTCACGCATCAACAAACTCTTTGTCATGAGTCTGCTATGTGTCAATATCTGTTGTACCTCCTTGTCACGCGTCAACTATTTGTCAAGGTCACACGTCAACAAATAACCCTCATTGACGCGCGTCAACAGACCTCAGTGACACGCGTCAACAAACCTCAGTGACGTGCGTCATTACGGTTGTTGACTCGCGTCACTGATGTCTGTTAACGCGCGTCACTGAGGTCTGTGACGCGCGTCAACAAACCTCAGTGACGCACATCATTATAGTTGTTGACACGCGTCACTGAGGTCTGTGATGCGCATCAACAGACCTCAGTGATGCGCGTCATTACGGTTGTTGACGCGCATCACTGAGGTCTGTTGACGTGCATCAATGCATTTTTTTGAAGCGCGACAACAAATATCCTATCGCGCGTCTGCAGCCTCTGCCCTCTTCTTGCTCATTGAAAAAATCTCCATGTCACTCGTCAACAAACTCTTTGTCATGCATCTACTATGCATCAATATCTACAGTATCTCCTTGTCTGCAAACCCTCCTTGTCGCGCGTCAATAACTTGCCCCCTTATCATGCATCTATAATACGGGATATATCATATTGTTGAAAAATGTGAAGTAGAAGTGTTCTACCTGGCGAATAATCTAGGTTTATATAGGGGATATTTTTCAAGGGTAGGCAAAGCCGACCCCTAAAAAAAATTAAAGTGTAACTTTTAGGCGAACAAGTCACTGACCCGTGCCAAAAAATTTGCCTTTTCAAAATTTTCAAAAATGGAATATTCACCATATTACGAATATTTGACACTAAAATTTTCCCTGATTAAAGGTCTAGGTAGGAGCTATTCTTTAGGGGGTTGCATTCCCTGCTTGAGAGATCTACTTCTTGATCTGCAACATGTCATTAGCCAATCTCTGCAACAAAGGATGTGAAGTACTTGAAGAAGTGCCATCACCTTTGTGAGATGGTTGTTTGAGTTTCCAGCCATGATCAAGTCATCCTCAACTTCCACGACAACATTTTGTGCTTCAAATAGATTTATAGGTATTGCCATTCTCAGCTGATATCCAACTTCGGGAAATAGAGCTTTTATAAAAGATGTCTTTTGATTTTCGTCGCTCAATGTGGCAGAAGTGGGGATTTTATATAAAATCCTCTGGACCCTTGCAATAAAGTCCCCCATGTTCTCGCTTGGCTCTTTCTTCAACTACGTCAGTTAAGTGATCAACGTGCTAGCATCCTCTGTAGGCTTGAATCTTTTCAAAAATTACTCACGCATAGTCACCCAATTGGTTATGGTGCTAGGAGCTAGTTGATAAAATCATTCTCCAGCCAAGTCGTGTAGAGTCTCAATGAAGAGTCTGACTGAGACATCTTCATGATCTACTGCAAGCACACCACAAGATATAAAGAAGGCCGCCAAATGATCATCCGGGTTTTGCTTTCCATCTCCAAAGAATTTTGGAAAATTCTTTCTGGATCCCTTTGGTAGATCGTGCATAGGTGGAGTCAGGTTCAAAGGCCCAAAAGTTGCTCCCCATGGGATAGGTACTATCTGGTTCTGATTCTGATTCTGCATGATGAATGGGGTAGGTCACCTCTTTGTGTAGAATTGATGGATAATTCTAGCTACCGGATTATGCTGAAGATGATCTGGATCTGGATGGGTGTGCACTCTCCTTCTTGGTGAGAGACTAGATCTGCGGCTTCTAACTTGAGGAGGATGATTGAAATTGAATTGCTCCTATAGTCGGAAGAAATGATCAGTCCTTCCTTGCGCCTTCATAGATCAGGTGAATGGACATTCAGCCAGGTTGAGATTTGTATGGAAAACACTCTGATCTTCAAGAGATAAGCTTTGATCTATAAAGATAGTTGTTCCCTAGCGGAGATGCCAAAAAATGTTGGCTAGATTTTCTGCATAGCACAAAACCTTAGCAGTCATGAGATAAATCTCCCTCATTTATCGGTGAGGCTCCCATGTTAGATTTGTCAATTAAAGTATGCTAATGTCTAAATGGGGTTTTACTTTAACTACTCAGTTCATGAACCATAACTGAATAGTTCTGCAGCAAGTAAGCAACTGTTTAAAGAAAGGAAATATATAGAAGGGAAAGGGAATTATATAAACACAGAGAAGAAATGGAGAAGATGTGCATCCCAATCAATAGATAGCAGAGTTGATTGCATGCACATAGAAGAAACCAATAGATATAAACACATAATTCTAAGCAAAGGTAGCTCTAGATATAGATCTGAAATAACACAAAGTCTATTATAAGATCTAAGATGAAAAGTAAGGAATGCAATACACTGTGACACAAAGTTCTTCATAAATCTGCTCTTGTATATTCCTTTAATTCAAGTGGCTCTCAAGGGTTTCAGCACAAAGTATGGAACACAAGGTTGCTACTTACAAATTTTGATCCTTAACCTGGAGGTTCTTCTCCTACTTATAGAATGTAGGAGGGAAAGTACAAATGGGAAATCTAACTGAACTAAAACACAAACAACAAGTAAAGATGACATTTGACAATCATCCTCCACTAACTTCTCCTTAAGTGACACATGTATCACTTAACTAATATAATTATTCCACATGACTTTAAGTAATGGCTTCAAAACTAATAACTTAAAAGTCTTATAATTTCATCCGGGAACGTGGAAAATAGAAGAAGAAAGAATAGAAGAAGAAGTCAAGCTAGCTGTAACATTTATGTCTTCTTTTTGTTCTAATATTGGATATACTTGTCAAACATGTGATTCAACATCTTCCCATCTGTTTTAGCCACTGCTTCCTTCTCTGTCCTGAATTGCAGCAATCCTTCATTTAACACCTTGATGCACACTTCCACATCTTCCAAGCTCAGCCCGAACCTCACAATATCTTCCTGCAGTGTCACCAGTCTGCTAATGGAATTCATCGTGAAAGGTTTAGTAGCTTTATCAATTCTCTTTTGTACCATCAGAAGAGACCCTTCCAGGGAATTAGGCACTTTGGTCGGAATAATCCGTATGTATGAAGTAATACCTCTGACCACGTCCTCCTCAGTGAAAGAAATAATACTATTTGGTAAGGACGATGTCTTACTCTCAAGTGCCTGCATCCTCTTCAACAAAACTCTATAAATCTCCAAATGAAAAGATACTACAAACTCCAGCTGCTTCCCCTTCTTAACTGATCCATCTGGTAGAATCTACTCTGCAACCAATACATCTCTTGACAACTTGTTGATTTCGGCCAAAGTACTCAAGTTACTCTCGGCAATTGTGTTCATATCCACTATGCTCATCACCAGTTGATTCAGCTGATTTACTGCATCATTCATAACCTTCAGGCAGGTTGACACCTCTCCAAGTTGAACAGAAGCTTGACGAATAATCAGGTTCTTCCATTCGTCAATAGCTTTCACCTGATTTCTTGCATCTTCCATCTCCTGCATAAGATGATCACTCACCTGCTCTGAAATGGGCTGAATGGAAGGTTTACCAAACCTTGGCTATGATCTCGCATAGTTGAGATACTTGCTTCTGAACCTCGTATTTCTCTGCCTTTTCACTATCAAGCCTAAGGAATAGAGCATTTATCAATGTCTATGTATCCTGCTTTAATGCTTATGTAGTGGCTTGACCGAGGGGTACTTTGGTTACTGTTACATCTTCTGCCGTAAGCTCATCCTCCTTCTTCCCTTCTGTTGGAACTGACATCTCAGCAAAATTTTGCACCGACTCTTCGATGATCAACCTTGAAGTTACCTTAGTAAATTTAGGTCTTCGATCTTTTTTTCCTAGATTCTGGAGTAGCTACAAGTCTTGTTCTTCCAAGGTCATCTCCACTCTTGCTTCTGGAACCAACTGTGAAGCCAACCATTCTAAGAATTTACTTCTCAGAGAATGAGAAGGTGCTGAGTGCACCACTATCTCCCGCTCCATTTCCTCTCCATCAGAAAGGGCCACCGTGTTATGGCTGCCATCTTCTGAATCATCTAATGACAAATCTCTTTCGAACTCCACCATCTACAGCTTCAACATCTCTTCTGGAACAGGTGCTGAATGGAGTGGCTGAGGAGATAAGATGAATGTTGTCAGATTCAGTGGAGGCATGGAAGTTTCCTACTGAGGTGCAACAGTTGGTGAAGTACTAGATGTTGGAGAAGTTGGAACTAAAGTCATGGCTGTGGAAGTGATCTTCTCCTTTGATTGAGATCTTCTGTGTACTTTCAACTTCTCAGACCTTCTACTGCTTTCTCCTCTGTGCTTCCACTTGAGGGAATATCCTGTGACAAAGTTTTCTGTGACTTGATTCATCAATGCTTGATCAAGGAAATATCCCTTCATCAACAACCAGTTTGAAGTATTCACCAAAACAACGCCAAACATTTCTTCAATTGTATGGCAGCCTCCTATGTTATCTTGAAGTACGACCCTATCTCCTCCCATTTGATGGTAAGTGTCAAGTAACACATTCCCATCATCTTTAAGATCCGTAGGTATCCGCACTAGTCCAAAGTCAAACACTTGCTTTGCTGATAGCCTGCTGGAATCCTTGTTTCTAACCTTGTACTCACTTTTACACTTCATCCAGAAGTCCTCCAATGAAGGCACGTGCACGTACTCTTGGGAGATCATCTTCCCGTCTACTCCAAATGGATCGAAGTTCAGCCATGCCATGAAGAACTCTTGCTCATACTTGGATAACATCTGCGTCTCCATCCCTCGAGCTCTATGAATGCTCTGGTAACTATAATGTCTGACAGTGATAAGAAAGAAGCCTGTAGACTTGTGCCATTTCGACTGAAGGTCATGTATCTCCACAAGTTGCCTGCTTAGCTCCATGGCGATCAATCTATCATTCGGATATATGGGCATCTTAACCGGTTCTCTAGAAAAGCTAGTAACCCTAAGGTATGTGAAATTTGCAAACTGAATGAATAGACTGTCAATCCTGGATACAGCTTCCCATGCTTCTTTTCTTACCCTGTTGGCCTTTAAGTCCTTATCTAGCTTGCAAATGAAATCGTAGAAGAATCCATCATTGACCACTTTGAAATATTTCTCGCATGCAGGTACAATAAGCTGTGGGTAACACTCGAAAATTGGGCCCTTAGAAAGAACGCCACATCTATCCAGCTTAGAGAAGATGCCTTGTGAAGCTGCAACGTATACCAAGTAAGAAGTCATTTTGAAACTGAAAGTACGCTTCATGTTCCATAGTTGCTCACAAATGTTGTCACTAATAATTTCTGACCAATTGATTATGGAATCAACCTTATTGAATTCAATGGTCTTGATGAAAGCATACATCCATGTACGGAAAGTGTAAGCATTCAATTTGCCATTAATCTTGCATAACAATTTGACAATATCATCGACCTCCTGCACCAAATTAGACTGTGGAAGAGTTCTTGGGAACTTAGAAGGAGATCTAGGCTTCTTCATGTATCTGGTGTTCATTATGTTCACGCAGTCAACTCTATGCTTCTCCCACCTGCTGCCAGCATCCTGAATGCTAATTGAAGTCACCACCTTTTCAGCTAGAATCTTCCAATAATAATTGATGAATTCTGCGGACAATTTTGAAGAGATCTACTATGAGGGAAGCAATTCACCTTCGAGGCAAACTACTGTGGGAGAAATAGATGCAGAAATTTTGGGAAGTCAGGAGATTATCCTGCTAAAGGGAAATAAAATTCCCAAAGGCTTGGTATCTCTTGTGGAAATGTTTGATAAGCGTGATCAGATGCTTAAGAAAAATGAAGAAAGTGGGGAAGGTTCTTCCTTCGACACACAATTACTAAATTTGGGAGCCAACAATGATCCCAAATTAGTAAATCTGGGTAAGTGTTGTTCAAAGGCTGAAAGAGAAGCTTTTCCAGAGCTTTTTAAGAAATATATGGATGATTTTTCCTAGTCTTACTAGGATCTAAAAACATATCAACCTGCGGAAGTTCAACACTACATCCCACTAAAATTAGAACAAAAGCCTTTCAAGTAGAAGTTGCGGCAGCACAATAAAAATGAAGCGTGGAAGCTAATAAAAAGGAAGTGGCCCTAGGGGTGAAGCGTATTGTGTTGTATTATGTTGTACTTGTTGTTTTACTCGATGTAGGGCTGCTTATTGTTGCGTATTAAGGATGGACCTGTAAAAGAAGAGCGAAAGAGTAATCAAAGTCATGTATTATGAAAACTCTTGCAAAAATATGTAAAAGTGTAAAATTATCAAAAGGGAAGTGTGCACCTGATGATCATGAGTGTAAAAGGATAGAAAGTTGTCTTGAAAATGCTATGTAGAGTAAGTTTTTTTGGGTGATATCATGCTAAGAGCAAGTTTTTTGGGCGATCTCATGCAAAGCACGAGTTTTTTTGTGTGATCTCATGACACGAAAAAAGAGTGTTGGGGAGAAAGCTCTAGTATTAATCTCCTTCCATGAATGCTTCTTGATTATACACCATTGTAGATGGTGTGATCTGTATTTTACTATATTTGTTTCGAATTTGTTCCAATTGTAATGGAGATAGAATGCATTCAAATTATTGGAGGATTGTTCCTGTACTGTGAAACTACTTTGTGAACTATGTTGATATGAGAAAGTAGTTATATCTACCCCCAAGACATAGGCACCCAAGAAAGGTTGGGTATGCCTAGACACTAGTGTATGTATCTAGGATTTGGAGTGTGTGTTGAACTGAGGACCTAAGTGAGATTCTAGGTCATTTATCTAATTGTAGAATGTGTTGATTCTATATTGTGCATATCTGAACTGTAGCTCTGAGCTGTTGTATGGGGTGAATAATTCAACCAATGTATGCCCCCCCTCAATTGGGGTTCATGTGACATTTCTAGGAGAATGCAGCCCAAAAGAGAGGACCTAATGCTAATTTGAAAATATGTCCGTGAAGGGGGAGGGAATGTGCATGGTAGAAACCAAGGTACATGCAAACAGAGTGGCTAGATACATGTGTTATTGCGAACAGAGCTAGTATGTAAGAGAAGACAATGTGGAAAACAAGTAAGAATCCAAGATAGACAGTGAAAAGTGGGTTTCAAACATGGGACATCGCTCACAATGTCGCAAGACAATCAGGGCCAAAGTGGCCAAAAGCGCATAGTGTGCATACAAAAAAAGGGCATAGCCTTCAAACAATGACATATAATAACAAACAATGTCAAACAAAGTGCACTAGACAACCTTGGTGGTAAATAGTCCTATAAATTAAATGTTGCACATGAAACACCTGTTAACATGTTGGAAAGATAAAAGTATGTCAGCACGTGTATGTGCCAATAGAAAATAGTATGCTAAGAAGTAGAAGTAGTAAGTAATGAAACAATAACACTTGTAATGTGTGAGAAAGTAGATCCTCTCAGGATCCTCAGTGGGATTGGTAAGAGGTATAGTGTCAAACATCATTGCTACATTTATAGATTTGTATGAAGTTTGTATTCACAAATAAAGAGCAAGTGAACACACATGTGTATATATAAAAGATATTGACATACTAAGTATCCATCTAGCATGGGAAACAAAGTGTACATCTAAATATAAGCAAACAAGAATAAATACAACCAATATATGTAGTATGTTGTGAATGAGTGAGATGGAATGGTATGCAATGTGAATATGATAGGAGCAGCATGCCCTACAGCGGACATGGATGAGTATGAGATTAGGTTCATTTAGAAAATACCCTTTGACAGTTAAGAATGAACCATAGAACAAGAGTGTGTCATCGGGAAGTGGTTTGAAATGTGCACTATAAATATAGATCATGAAGCATAGAGTGTAAAGAGTGAATGTGGTGAGGCTCATTTATGTAGTATGCCCTCAACACTCAAGTTTGAACCGTAGCATGAGAGTGCGTCATAGGGTTGTGATGATACAATACATGTATCAAAGGGTTTGAAAGTGCTGAGAAATATTAATCATGAAGCACATAGCATTAAGTGTGATAGTAGATGTTAGAGACAAATGATAGTGATAGAAGGGGGGGGGGGTATGATGCACCCAAATGTGTCAATGATGGAGAGATACATTATGATGTAACAAAGACATTGTGAGGATGAAGGAGTATGAAATGTATTATAAGAAATCATATTATTATCATAATGGTAGGTAGGATTAAGAGTAGGATCAGGGATAGATTTTGTGTTGAAAGGAGGAAGTCAAAAGTGTCCCTCTAGAGTTTGTTGGTCTTGCTTAGTGAGTGGTTGCTTATTTTCGATTGGTGATGTCATAGAAGACTTGAGAGGAAGAAGGCTTGGACTGATTTTGAGAGGATTTTTCTTAGTTAGAGTTGGTAATGTGGTGGATGACTTGAGAGGATGAGGTGTTGGACTTCTTTTTAGAGGAGGTTACTTAGGAGTTGATAATGCAGTAGAAGACTTAGTAGGAGGAAGTGATGCAGGGTGGACCTTGAGAGGTGCTTTCTTAGTTGGAGTGGGTTGTATAGGTGACAATTGAGTGATCAAAGAAGGAACATTAGAAGCGATGGCATGATGCTTATTAGACATAGATGAATATAATTTAGGAACCTTGTGGGATGGAACAACTAGAAATGAGCATGTAACATTTTTGTAGCAAATGAAATGATACCATATTGCTTAAGGTGGCCAACTTGTCATTTTAGAGCATAGTAATCATTGTCATTATGTCCATTAATTCGATGATAATTGCAATATGGATGACCTTAATATTGTGCAAGATGATACAGAGGATAGTAATGAGTAGATAGAAAGTTGATCAATTGATGAGAGAGGAGTTAAGGAAGAATATCTTGTTGCTTAACATTTTAATCAAACTTGAGAGGTGTGGGTAGTGACAAGACTTGGGGTTTAGTGACATGGGCACATCTAGAAGACATAGAAGTGAGATGATATGTAGAAGAAGAACAAACATGGGCTTGAGAAGAATTCTTCAGATCTTGGATTTAAGCTTTAAGAGATGTAATTGTTGATTCCATAACCTGAATTTTATCTTGAAATAAAGAGTGTAAAGATTGAATGGAATCTAATATGGGTTAATTAGATGGAGGATTAGGAGTAATAGAGTCATCAAATAAATGATAAAAAATGGCACTTACTCGAGTGGGTAGCATATTGCGAGGGAGGTACATTGTGTATAGGGATTTTTGGAGAATAACCTGGCAATTGGGATGCATTTGAAGTAAATCATGTACAAAAATTTGAGGAATTTTAGGAACCATGAGAGAAGAAAAATGAGGATCTAAGAGTATTCAAATGCGGGTTCACCAAATGATTTAACAAAGATATACAATTTAATTCTTCTTATTAAATTCCTATATAGGATACAACAGTGGATATAACAGTAATATAGAAATAAAGTACATATATGACCTAACCAATAAGAAAAGTAAGTAAAGACCTAAGTTTAATGAAGGGTTAGAAAACTTAGCTGATTTCACAATAATCCGAGAAAGTGTGAAAACTAGGAAAACTACTGAACATGATGTAAATTATGTCATTATTATGCATTGTAAATTTTGGAGTTGTTAGATAAAGTCAAATTAGGGCACTTGGACTTGGTCAGGGGTGCTTGAGTATCAGAGTCTACTGGGTGCTAGATGTCCGTGACTAGATGCTTAGATCGGAAACTGAATTTTATAGGGTCGTAAACTTGTCTAAAACCCTCACTTCTTGTCACTATAATTTCACACTATAATCACTGATGTTGTTGATAACCTGTAATAAATAAGACCACCTACAAAACCCTCAAAATAATATCAAATAATAAAATATAAAGATGCAAAATGAGGGTTCAGACTATCATCAATTGTCAAAAAAGTAATCTTACGAATGAGCATTGCACTACATATCAGACCCAATGTAGTTCTTGTGTGCGTGTGATTGTATCATGCCTTAGGAAGTCATTATACAAGTGCACTTATATTAGCAAGTGATAACTCCCTGTATCAGTGTGGGCCTATCACCCAATGTGGCACTGGAATAATGAAATTCACCTTCCTAGGCACAAAATGGGCAGTCGAACCTTGTCCCTTGAATGGATGCTAGATGGATGCCTTGTGATGCTCTTACATTCATCTTATGGACAAAAAATAAAATGATAAATGAATAGATGCTTAGAGCTTAGTCCTTTATTTTTGTCACATAACTTTGTATTTATATGATTACCTTGGTTTAATTTTGTGATTGACATTTGGAAGGCTGATCCATAAGAAAATAAGATGTTCAAAATATAAAAGAAGCACAAAAAGAGTTAGTACTCAGGTGGAACACAGGTACACGATTCAAAACAGAGTCTTATATTCATATGCGCCTGAGCGTTAGCATAACCTGACATGGGCCATGGTGTCTTGAGGTCATAACAAGATATAATATTACAGAGTTATGACTTGGATGCAGGGTCGTAAATTACCCTATGTCCTTCACATTACAAAGAAAAATGTTGACCCATCCCTCTAAATATGCCATCGCTTATATATTTTCTCTAATCCTAGCCCATAGAATTCTCCATTATATTTTTGTAGATCTTTTCCTTTCTTCCACCAGTCTACCATACTAATCGCTCTCTATCTTGTGTGTCCATAATTACGAACACACTGTAGCACATCTATTATATCAGTTATTTCATTATGATTCACCACATGCCTTCTGAGGTAACAGATTGGACTCATTCCAATTCTTAGGAAATGACCCATACTTTCTCTTTCCTACAGTTTGTAGGAAAGAATGACACTCTTGAAGTGACTATTTGGATTGTTTATGATTAATTTACATCTTATGTTATTTTGATATGAATTTGAAAGGGATTGTGGTAATCATTTGATCCACTCTGCATGCTAGAAGGGGCACACTTTTCTCATGTGCTTCTTGGGACGTCAAATATGGCTAATTCCAAAACCCATACTTCCTTGCACGCATGTCATGTTTTCTATAAAACCCTACTAGAACCCTTCCCTACGTGTCTTCTACCCACATGCCCACGTGCCTTCTTATACTTCACCAATCATTGGATAGGGCCCAACATTTACCCCACATGTCTATACCTAGTTGATCCTATAAATCAAGATGATTACACTCTTCAAAGTTATACATTAATGGTAGGCTCTTACAATGGATTGGAAAGGAAATGAATAAAGGATATGAAGAATTGGGAGAAATAGATGAAAGACATGGGGAACTTGTTTCATTACTGTTTTGGAAGCAGAGTGAGTTTTGATGTTAAACAATCTGCAAACCCGAGACTAGTTCCGTTAAGTTGTCTTATATGCGGTTGTGTATTCATATGTATAACCAGAAGGATATGCATACTAATATATAACTGTATACGTGACATCATAGCAGAACAATGTCATGTTTTCCACAATTCCTCAAGCATTATCCATTCATTTTATGTGACTCTGGGGGTTATACGTTCCTTCAACAGGATTTTGATTGAGCCTTGTAGGCTCTCGATTGCTTTTGATTTCTTCTCCACCTTGTCTAGGATCTTATCTCTTTCTGCTATATTCCCCTTATTTTTAAACTCTTGGAACTCCTTGAGTTCCATCTCATGGGTGGTAACCAAGATACTTTCCACTCTATCCCTATCCACGCATTTTTCATAAGTAGTTTTAGTGACTTATGCGGAGACCTTTACCTCTACAAGAAGCTTAGTGTATTAATCCATAATATTGACAACCTTCATCTTGTTCTCCTTCTCTCGGCATGCCTATGCCTCTTCTACGGACTCTAAAGCAAGTGGTCACCTCTCCATTGTGAGAATGCAAGTTGGATCCTCTAGAAATTGCAAGGTTGATTCATACTTTTGATCGAGTGGCATTACCCTTAGGGTGCTGTCAGTGATAATTACAAGTCTGTAATCATCTCCACTTTCTTGGAGACTGAAATCAACAAGCACCTTAGCTTTTTCCAAATGATTTCAGCTCATGCCTCATACTCAATCACTGATCATCTCCTCTTAGGAAATAGTGTCCTTAGTTATTATTCCATGAGCTCCTTCTTTTGTCTTCCCCAATAATCCTCCTCTAAGACCATGTTCACTGGCTATCAGTTCTCCTGAATAGTCTGGCCTCAATTTCAACTGAAACCTTGTTAAGCGCATTAAATACTTGTTCATCTAATAGTTGTTGAACATTCACCAATGGATTTATTCCTTTGGTTTCTAACACCTTCATTAGCACTCTCTCACTTACTTCAAATTTTGCTTTAATCTAAGTATGAATCGGCCATAATCAACTCCAAACTTGGTGTCCTCGGGTTTTACCTTGAAATCCGTGGGTATGTGCCCATCTTCATCAAAGGATTCGATATTTTTAAAATAACGAGTCTTCTCATATTGGTACGGTGCTTTAGAAGATGCATGCATAACGTTACCTTAGTCCTAGTGAATCATAAATGTATCCCATTTTGACAAATACCCAGATGTGCTACCACTACATTTCATCCCACCTATTCACGTAACTTGTCTACGGGAAGCTTTTACTTCCAATTATGGGATCTCCACCCATGCTACCATACTCTTTCCCAAGTAAATTGTGCTTCGGTTCCGTATCCTGTTGAAGTAATTTCCAGTCTGCGCTCCATTTCAATATCCCTATTCAACCAGGACTCCATGAATTCTAGGGCACGTTTTCTACTACTTTTGGCTATGTTGGTGAGGCTTTTAGGTTCTTTGGTTATTGGAGCTTACTCTGGTTCACTCACCCCCTTTCTCTGTGAAATTCCTCATGTCTATCTTCCTCATCATTCTTCTCCTTATCTCCTTCCTCCTCTGAGTCATGTACATCATGTATTGGATGGTATTCACCTACTTTAGGCTCATCATTATCCTTGTCACTGATATATGAATCTAAGATCTATGTCTCTTCTGAGTCTGCCTCATCTGTCACCTTCTACTTCTTCCTTACTGAGTGTAAGTTCCAATGGGATTTTTGGTAGTGGCCGGAAGGCAAAAATTTCTTACCTGCCTTTGCATGGTGACCTCTTCGTTGGTGATTCTTCATGAAGTGAAAGTTCTCTTCAGCTGCAATGGGAAAATTAGAGGCTTCTTGGAAGGCGTGAATTTCTTACCTGCCTTGACAGGGGACCTCTTTCTCCATGAAGTCAAAGTCACTTAGGCTTTGTGACTACTTCAGGTGCACCCACTAGATTGCAGTAGGTCTACAGCACTTGGTAATTTCTTCTACCTACCCCTCTTCTCTCTAATCTCTCTCTCTCATGAAGTCAAAGTCTCTCTTTCTTTGATGTGGCATTGATTTCTATCCTATGGGGTCTTCTAGGCATGCGATACATCATTCTCCAGATATGCACCTTTCAGGGTAAATTAGGTCCCATTATTCGAAGGTATATCACTTACTAGCACCATCAGGAATTTCTTAGCTGCCTTGGCAGTGTTATTGGTTTCATCATTTGAACCTCATCAGAGACATACTTGTCCATGTACACACATTTTTTAGGGTATAAAAGTTTCCGATGCAGCTCACAGTGGTATTGGTCCACCTCACTAAAATCAAACCTTAGTTTATTGGAAATTACACTTGCTAACCAATGTGATCCCTGCTTGGATGTATTACAATGCAATGAATGAGATTTATTAATGAGATTATTCACCCATGGACACTTAGTCGCCATTTTTTAGAAGTAAATTTGCCAATGCAAGTGGAAATGTTAAGGCGACACTGCAGGATTCTTGCTAAAAATCCATCCAATGATTTATGGGAAACTGCTTTAGGATCCTCCAACATGCATAATTGGGGCACCCAAATTGGGTGAATCACACATTCATTGTTTATGACTTCTCCAAGTGCTAGCCTTAGTGAAGCAATCATCATGGTATTCACATAGTAGTATTTTTCAAATCTCTTTGCGAGTGAGGGATCCTCATCTGGATACTCCCAAACAAAAATTTTAAGCCCATCTAGAACCCCAATCTTTGAAAAGACAATTATGAGGAAGATGTTGCTGAATAATATCTTCTCTCCCTCCTGCACTATTGATTAGAGAAAACACTTAGTTGAACTTGCACACAGAGTCTGCGTGGAAGAACAACACAGGAGAAAAAGTGTGAAGGTATAGGAAGGTGTCACGCATGGAGGTGTAGAGTCAGACTCTCAAGGACTTAGCCAATTTTGGAGATCAGGTCTATTCTTAGAGATTGGCGTGCGGAGCACACAAAGTGATACCGAGATTTGTGCGCCACTCTTCATGGAGATTCTTTGAGGAGCATGACAACTCACTCTTGCATGGGCATAAGCTAAGAATAGATCCACCACTGTAGTTAACTATCAGCGATCTATAGATAGCATACTTGCATGTATGGCTATAGTTGTAAAAAGGCATGTGGTTGTTATTAGCATGTGACCTATTTCTGGTAGAGTTAAGTGGTGAAGGGCTAGTTCCCCACCCTATATATACATATGTAATGAATTACTTAGGATATAGATAGATAGAGATAGATAGATAGACACGTGCTTTGAAGAATGAGAGAAACATGGGTACATGCGATTGGATAATTGTAATAGATCCATGTGCGCATGCCTGGTATTGTATGAAGCTTCTGTACTGTTGGTATGATGAATAAGATAAAGAAAATTGGCCGAAAAAATAGTGTTTGATGTGTTTTATCAATGCATATTATTATTTTCATAATGATTTACCTTTAAGCGCTTATAGATCTGGTTAAGTATAATGATGAATAGATAGAATAGTTTCCAAAATATATGTTTACTGCTTTATCATGCCACCATTCTGCTACCGCAACCTTTAAGAGGAACCCGGTACCTTTGCGCGCTTCGGGTGAGTGCTCAGCCTAGGCTGAGTGATGTGCCAGCGTGACTAGGTGTTAACTAACAATTCTAGGCTGCATCATTGGTTCCATTTCTGGGACCTCTTTTTCAGTTGTTTCAGAATGGTTCGCGATGAAGACATACCGGCTAACTTTGGTGAGCGTTGAAGAATGGATTCATGATTTGGAGGAAGAATACGCACAGAGGTTTGACACTGGATCCAGATTTAGCGCACGCACTTGGGTAGAGCAGAATCTGTATGACAGTTTATATGAAAGCTTCTTTGCTATCTTTCCAGTAGAATTGTATGAATGGTTGACTGCATATGCATCTAAGTGGAATTGGAGGTATCACACACTTGTTTGGACACAGGAGGAATTTCAAACACTATATGATGCTGACCTGAGCTGGACTCACGCGGTAGATACTAGTTTTGTGTTGTCCTAAACAGCTATATTTTGGAGTATTCAATTTCAACTTATTCATGCCCAGAGGTAGCAGAGTTCCAGTTCCTACGATATCCTAGAGGGACGTATTTGCAAGGTATTCCACTGGCAATCAAAATACTAATGGTAACGTTGAACTTGGAAGCTAAACCCATGGAAAGCTAAAAAAAATCTCCACGCGCGGGGGCAGGAATAGGATTGGTGAAAGATGGCAGACCTAGCGGCAACACGACAAAGGGAAGAAAGGCGGTTGAAGTATGATGAGGCACATGAGAGGGAATTATGCAAGAGACAAGAAATTACAGAATAGATGGTGTTGTGGAGAGAGATGGCTCGTGAAGGATTTGAGGCTCATGGGGAGGAAGAAGGGCAAGAGCATCAGGAACTCCCCCATCTAGGAAAGCATGACAGAGAACCCTCTTCGGCCTCACATGGAAGCACCAGTAGATATGACCTGGGCTGTGGGTGTGCATCTAAGCCAACCTGCTGACCTAGCCCTTGCACTTGGTTTTCCAGTATCTAGTACAGCAGGTAAAAATAGTTTTAATTTAGGAAGTGAAAGCACAGAAATAGGTCAGACAACAAGTACATCAATGGCAGCATAAACAGCTTCATTATTCTTTGGGGGTACATTTTTAGGCTCATCATCTGCACAGAATATGAGCGCGCCGAGTGTGGGATTCACCTCTGGAACAGGGACTACTTCCCAGACTGTCGGGGTCCAGTATAGTACCACTGTTGGGGCATAGGGGAGTGCATCCACGGGCCCTATTCCAAATCCTAGAGGAGGATCGGGTGGTATGGGTAGTTCTAGTTCTGGTGGTTCAGGTGGTATTGGAGGAAGAGGAAACCAAGGAGGTTCTGGGTCGGCCTGGGTCGGGTGGTCAAGGCCCGCAGCAACCCCAGAACATTTATATGGAGATGTCCCTTCATCTCCCAGAATACAGAGGTATCGAGGATGCTACTGAGCATGTTCATATGTGTGAAATATTGTGGCATGCAAAAGGTATTATGGCCTCTGAGTGCAAGGCAAGTCAATTTGTGACTACATTGTAGGTGCGCGCATAGCTGGTATAGGAAGTTTGATCCCAATCAAACTTGTATTGACTATGCAGCATTGAAAGATGCTTTCTTAAAAGAGTTCCACATCCCAGAGTTTGAGCAGAAGAGTATAAGCGCACTCAAGGATATAAAGCAAGGCACTACTGAAAGTGTATGTGAGTATGATGCATGTTTTAAAACACTTCTATCCAAACTCTCTTATGACATTCATGCAAGTCAGCATGCACAATGGTTTTTTAGGGGATTGATTACCCCATTTCAAAGAGCACTGTCGCATAAGACTTATACCGATCCGCTCAAAGCATTGGAAGCCACTTTACGCACTGAAGTAGTTGGGAGTATTGACACTGGAGTTAGTCCATTTTTGGAAGCTCAGATAGCAGCTATGGCAAAACAGTTAGAGAAATTATCGGCAAACTCAGCTCATGAAATGCGCTCAGGGATCTAGTGTACAGATTGTGAAGTGGAAGGGCACACTAAGGATAGTTTCCCTCATAGAACTGTACATTCGTTGTTATTAGACTGTGAGATTTTCCATTTGAATCATGATGCTAGTCACTGCCCCCTACTACAACGCGCGATCAGGAAGAATGTATCCTCCTTTTGTAAAATTTGTAGGTCCATGACCCATGATACTGAGGACTGTAGATTGATTGGCCAGATCCATGATGCCATTGATATTGGGGTAAGACAGGTGAGTGTGGCTGATAATTCTAAAGGGAAGAATGAGCATCAGGATAGGGATTATAATAAAACACGCTATGACAGGAATGACAGAAGGTTTGAAGGGGTTCATGAAAGGGGATGAGGATATCAAGGTGGATATGGAGGATGAGGCCGAGGTGGAGGAAGGAGTGAATTCCCTTGAGGAACTTGCTATACATGTGGTTCACCTGACCATTATAGGCACGAATGCCCGCAAAATATTTCCTGTTCATTTTGTGGAAAGGGGCATAGTTATGAAGAGTGTCTGGACTTGTATGAGCATCTCAGTAAGTAGCACAAGCAAGAAAACAAGGGCGCGGGGATGGTTAGAATCCAGTGCATGATAGAGAATCAGTGGATGCCAAAGTTAACACCAGAACCTGAGGTAGTAACAGTCAAGATAACCACACGAGCTGAGGTGGCATGCACAAGAGAGGTGTTGCAACAGAAGCTGACAATCACTAGGGAGGAGGTTTTGCATGCTAGATATCCAGATCCAGCTCATCAGAAAGAAGTCTATCAGGAAACAATGGAGGTCCTTAGGAGCCTTCAAGGTGAGATACAAGGTTTAAAAGAGTAGTCTCAAAAATTGGAGCACAAGGATACAGAACAGGCCCCGTCGGATATTGACGACATCAGAGAGGTATGTAGAACATTGTGCCAGGAGAATATTATTCCTTTATTAGGAAATTGGTTGAAAGGGAATACTCCGTCCATGGGAACTGAAACTAAGAGACAAATACTTCATGCGAATCTTCCCCCTGATAGCATTGACTACAACAAGGAGATCACTTTGAATGCTGTTGTGGACAGGTGGCTGTTGAGCAATATCTTGATTGACACAGGTGCGGAAGTAAATGTACTTACATTAGATGCGTGGGAACAAATGGGGAGACCCCCATTGCAGCCATCATCTAATGTATTGTTCATGGAAACAGAATGAAAGCTACTCCCATAGGAGTTTTGAAGGATGCATCTATCACTATACAAGGGGCCAAGTTCACAGGAGACTTTGAAGTACTAGCGCTTGCAGAAGCCGATAGCTTCCCAGCTCTGCTTGGGCACCCTTGGTGTTATGCGAACAATGTTGATTTGAGGTTTAACAAGGGGTATATCAGCTTCGAGAACAAAGAGGAAAGGGTCATAATACCATTGACAGATGGGAAATCCATGCCATATGTGGAACCTTTAAGTGAAGAGGACTTGAACAGAATCTATATACGCGTTATTCGGGACCCAGAGGTCAATGATCCATCTAAGGAAGGAATCCTTCATTGGGAAGATTCTCAGTCAATCAATGATACTACTAGTATTGCTTGTGATAATTGGGCTCATGGCACTTATGAACTAGTGGGGCGCGAAGTTAAGCACGTGGTTACTTGCAAAATGGGTTTTTTCTCTATTCGATGTATAGATTTGACTGGATTTTTACAGGTCATGGAAACAAACTGGGTTGACTAGCTTAAATGATGAGATATGCTATCATATACTTTGGGCGGGATGCCACGCACTGGTGGGTAGTCCACAGGGATAATCTCTTAGAATGGGGAATGATTGGGACCGCCTTATCAACCAGGTTTTCAAGAAGTAATGCACCTACAAAAATAAGCCCTTATCATGGTGATCAACCTGCTCAACATCATATCCAGTAGTGTGAGAGACTCTGGACAGTAGGACAGGAAGTATTACCACCCTCACTTTGGGTGCATCAGTTTTATTCTACTCTACAAGGTTACGCGCGTGCTTGGTATGTCTATGTTGAATTACATCGCGACACTGGAAATTGGAAAACTTTGACTGCAGGGATGATCCAAACTTTTGACTTCTTTTCATCTACACCACCAGTGAACACAACTTTAAGCTTTATCAAGTGCTTAACCATGGGAGACAGTGGGAAAGTGGAAGAACTTATTCAGGAATTATTTGGTGAGACAGAGACAGGGGCACATTTTGTGGATGAAGAAGATGATATCATATTACTTGAGCATGCTTCTCTGGAAAAAGATAAGGGGAAGATGGTTTACATAATTGATGAGGAGGAAGTTGAGCACTTGGACGTGGATCATTCACATGGAACACGTGAAGTATTATCCAATGCGGATGTCAATGTGCATGCATATCATGAACCTATAAAGACAACAAAGGTCAATATAGGCACAGAAGCTGAACCTAAGGAGGTGATAATTGGGGATTACTGGTCAGAATCAGAGGTAGCAAAGATCATAGAGTTACTTTGAGACTATGAGGACTTATTCCCAAGAGGATACCATGAACTTAAAGGCATGCATATATCACTCGGGGAAATGAAGATAAAGCTCAAGGAAGGTGCGCACCCTGTTAGGAAGTGACCATATCAGATGAATCCCAATTTTCATGAGAAAGTAAAGGAGGAGATTGATAAGATGTTGAAATCTAGGATCATTCGACCATTGGATGAATCATAATGGGTCAGTCCTATGGTGATAAGCATAAAAAAGGATGGTAGGATTCGAATTTGTGTTGATTATAGGGAGTTGAATGCAGCATGTGTTACAGATCCCTTTCCTACGCCATTCACAGAGGAAATATTAGGAGTGGCTGGGCGTGAAATATATTCATTTACAGATGGGTTTTCAGGGTATCATCAGGTTAGGATTTCCCCGGAAGATCAAGAGAAGACCACCTTCACTACTGAATGGGGAAGCTTTGCCTATACTGTGATGCCCTTTGGATTGAAGAATGCACCTGCTGTATTTTCAAGGATAGTGGTACAAGCCTTCAAGGATTTTATTCATAACTTCTTACAGGTCTATCTTGATGATTGGACCATTTATGGGCTGATTAAGGATCATTGTGACAATCTACGCTTAATGTTTGAAAGATGTCGACAGTTGAGTATCTCATTAAACATCAAGAAGTGCATCTTTGCTACTCCCTTTGGCACACTTTTAGGACATATTATCTGCAAGGAAGGGTTGTTGGTTGATCCAGCTAAAGTTGCAGTCATCATTGGCTTGAAAGTGCCAGCCAGTCAGCGCGAGGTGCGTGGATTTTTGGGTCATACAGGGTATTACAGGAAGTTTATAAAAGGGTATGCAAAAGTTACCATGCCCTTGGAAGAATTTCTCCAGGGAAAAGGTACATTCTACTGGGGGGAGTCACAGCAGCGCACGTTTGAGATATTGAAGAAGAAACTTACTACCATGCCTATCTTGCATTTTCCTTCATGGGATAAACCTTTTCATGTTCATGTGGATGCCTCTGGCACAGCCATTGGTGTTGTCTTAGCTCAACCAGGAGAAGGTATCGTTGATCATCCCATTTGCTTTGCTAGTAGGAAGTTGACCCCTGTAGAACAGAATTATACCACTACAGAGCACGAGGCCTTGTCCATGATCTATGCCTTGCACAAATTTCGTCAGTATTTGTTAGCTACACCATTTGTGTTTTATACAGATCACATGACATTAAAATATTTGGTGAACAAGCCCATTTTACAGGGGTGCATTTGCCGATGGATACTCTTATTTCAAGAGTTTGACTTTACAGTTGTGGTAAAACCAGGCAAAAGCAATTCTGGACCAGATCACTTGTCTAGAATTCAATCAGGAGAAGAGGCACAAACAATAGAAGAGACCATGCCTGATGCACAGCTGTATAGGTTACAACACGTGCCATCAGAATTGGAGGACATTGCTGTCTTTCTAAAGATTGGTATGGCACCAGAAGGCATGAAAGCTTTAGAGAAGAAACAACTTGCTATTCACGCGGCACCATTCATGTTAATTAGTGGTGATTTGTACAAGCTAGGCAAAGATGAGGTGTTACGTCATTGTGTCTTGGAGCATGAACGAAAGGACATAATGGAAGAAGCACATGGTGGTATTACAGGTGGCCACTATGTAGGTGATGCAACAGTGCGCAAGATCCTACTTGCTGGTTTGTGGTGGGAAACATTGTACAAGGATTGTAAAGAGTATTGTAAGACATGTGACCATTGTCAATGTCTCGGTCGACCAGGACAAAGGGATGAGATGCCCCTACGACCAATAACAAGTGCAGAACCCTTTGAGAAATGGGCAATTGACTTTGTCAGGCCTATTTCACCAGCCGTGCGCAGGACTGGATCATGCTATATCATCACTTGTACAGATTATCTTACCCGATGGGTAGAAGCAACACCTACAAAGGACTGTACAGTGGCTACAACAACACGGTTCTTATGGGAGAATGTTCTTACAAGGTATGGCTGTCCTTTAAGTTTAACAAGTGATAGGGGCACACATTTTTTAAATGAGACAATACGAATTCTTTTAGATGAGTTTATGGTTGCCCACCATAAAACTACACCCTATCACCCTCAGGAAAATGGGACTGCTGAGGCTTTTAACAAGATTTTGAGCCACACATTGACCAAGATTTGTGATGTTGGAAGGAAAGATTGGGATGATAAAGTATCTGTTGTTCTTTGGGCTTATAGAACAACATACAAAAGATTGAACAAAGCCACACCTTTTCAATTGGTGTTTGGCGCGGAAGTTGTTCTTCCTATAGAATTTATGTTACCTTCTTTGCGCATTGCGCACACTGGAGGTCTAGCTGATGAGCAAGCCTTGGAAGAACGGATTGCAAAGATGGTTCAACTAGATGAGCACCGAGCCATCACATGCTGGAGTCAGAAATAGGAGAAAGCATGCCAAAAGGCATGGCATGATCGACACATCAGGGATAAGAAACTTGCGGTGGGACAAATGGTACTTCTATATGACTCCAAGTTTCTGTGCCATCCAGGAAAGCTCAAGGTGCATTGGTTGGGGCCATATGTTATCACTCATATACTTGAGTCAGGTGCTTGCCAGTTGGAAACAATTGATGGCACAAGGTTTCCCGGTTACTTTAACGAGAGTAGGTTGAAGCCCTACTATAAATAAGTCTTCTTGGTGTTTGTAATAAGGCAGTATTGCCAGATAAATTAGGTTTCCCTTTATGCATTTCCTTAATGTATTTATTTCCTCGTCGCTATGCTTTGTCAATTTTCACTCTTGTTTGTGTAATAAGCGTGCTTGCGCACATGAAACTAACTACAATATGAAGCATGTTGATGCGCAGAGGACTGCACATCCTTTTCATGTGGGGTGGATTGTTGGTGACTCTCAGGTATATGCTGCAAAGATTTCATGTTGTGGGTGTTGAGAAAGAAGGTTGCTAAGGGTAACTGACAAAAGATTGCTTCTCAAGATAAGAAAGGATGAAGATGGATGACAGAACGTATAACATGAGGTAAGCAGTGGCCATGGTAATTACCAGGAGATCATGCAGTGACAAGGTACTTGAGCACTAGGGTGCGCGCTGAAGAGAAGTTTGTGACAAAGGGTAAAGAGGTGCGCTAGAAGGTTATAGCTTTTGGCGTGAAGATATACCACATGGAAATGATAAAAATGGGTAATAAATGAGGAGAATTTGGTAGGTGGAGGAGTAATTAATGCAACAAAAAGTAGAAATCTATATAAGGACGGGATGTGATTTCATTTTTACCCTTGCGACTATGAGAATTTGACAAAGAGCCTACACGCGAAGAGCATAAAGCTAACCGATTCAAGGTACGAAGCAAGTGAACCAGGCGCAGAGAAGAGATTTGTTTATTAGAAGGGCTTGAATCCCCTAGGAAAAGGGTTTGACGAAGTAGAGTAACAAAATAGAGCTAGGGTGCGCAAGTTCATGATTGTAAATTAGGGCACGGTTGGATCAAGTAGGGTTTGAAGCAAACCACGAAAAACTTACAGCATACAAATCTAGACAACAAAACCCTGAAAGAAGAATGGCACCAAAGAAGAAAGCAGCACCGGTAAAGGAAAAGAAGAAGGTGGTGGTGGAAGAAGAGGAGGAGATGGCCCCGGAGAGCAATTTTTTTGAAATGCAGTACCCTGAGGAAGTTATTGTGGGGCAGGAATGGAATACCCACATAAGACAAAGTAAGATAAGTGAATACAATCACCGGACCAATGAAAACTAGAAGAAGTTAGATGACCTCCTCACTTCTCAAACAAACAGGCGCACTGAATGGCACTGAACTGAATGGGACGATACCCACATAAGACAGAGAAGATAAGCAATCACCAGACCAATGAAAACCAGAAGAAATTAGATGACCTACTTCTTGAATGAACAGGAAATGGCATGGATATATGATGATGCTGGGGAAAAGCTACTAAAAGGAAATGGTGTCTACCAGCTTTATGAGCTTCCATACTTTGGAAAGTATGCACCCTTGTATAGATGGCTGATGAGCTGAGTCCATGAGGACTTCTTCTACTTTGCAGGATGGAGGGTAAGATTGACACCCATCCTTATTGCCACAGTTACTAGATTACGGGCATCGGGTGAAGATATTAAGACTGACTTAGCTGACAAAAGTGCCATCTTGGAGACACAGAAGGCACTGGGCTATCAGAAAGGACCGCATGGGATGGACATTGACAAATTGAAAAATTGTCCAGTAGTACAGGCAGTAGCACATCTAACCACAAAATTGAATGACCAAGAACGTTGGTCACAAGTTAACTCTATGTGGCTACATGTGGCAAAGCGCATGTCAGAAGGAGCCACTTATAACATTGTTCAGCTTCATTACAGAGTGGATAGTAGAGGAAGCATGCGAAGGGAATAAGATAAGTTTTGGCTGCATCCTACTAAGTTTGGTCTTCATGGAGATTGGGGTACCAGATGGCCCAAAAGAGAATATATGGGAATACCCCATAAATAACAAGTCTCCAGCTGAGTGATTCAGCAAGTATCTCTGCAAGGGATCGATGACAGAAGAGGTGAAGGAGCGAGCAGAGATGTGGTATGATAGGCTCCGCGTGGCGTTTGGAGAAGAATGGCGTATACCCAAGGACTTGCCTTCGGTCCTAGGGAAACAGGTACAATTTGTAGTCTACTAGCACTTCTGTATTATGTGCTTTCCAATGATAGATGGGTCATGGAGCCCCTGGTGCAAGCTGCCATACGCATTTCCCGCACAATACTTCCAAGCTACAGTTCATCGGTTCACCAACACATGGAGGTTGGTGTTTAATGCAGACAAGGTGGACTGTGAATATCACACCCTGTGGAAGACATATGGATATCCAGGGAGGAATGCATACAACGAGAATAACATCTCGGAGATCTTGAGCATTAAGCCAGAAACACTGGCCATTGCGGATATCGGGGCCGCGCTAATATACCTCCAACTGAAGCCTAAAATGGAGAATAACAAGTACGTGGAGAATGAATTCATGCTTCTAGGGCCACCAAAGGGAAAGCATACTATGGAGAACATTCTGGCACCTAGGCCCTCTGCGCCCAAGCAAGATGATGAGGAAGAGGATGAAGAACACAAAGATAGTGGCGGCCTGGTGCGAAGGAGGAAGCAGCCATCTGGCCAGGAGGGGGAGCGCGTGACAAACTCCCCAGGGAGAAGGAGTTACGGGGGAGGAGCAGGGCACACAAAGATTTAAGAAGGTGTTTAAGCGCACAAGGGTGCAAGGAGAAACCCCACAGGTGAAGGAGCCAGAGGAGAAGAAACAAAGAAAACTCAGGCTGAGTGAGGAGACAGAAGAATCTGAGGAGAAGGCACCTTCCTCTCCAACTGAAGAAGAGCCTCAACACGAGGAGGAGAAGATGGAAGGAGAAGAAGGGGATCAATCAGAGGCTACACAGGACAAGGGTGGGGATACATCTGGTATTCCTAACCTTGATGTATCCATTCCAAGAGGGCCCAGATCCTGTCGAACAGGGGAGGATGCCAAGGCACATACCATGGGGTACGTAGAAGACCTAAAGCTGATTATTCAAGCTCAGTTCTAGAGCACCATTGAGCAGAAGGATTTATTTGGATGGGCACTCATGGATGAGGACAAGGTGACTTTGTGCACAAGGAAGCAACTTTCATGGTCTATGCACATGCATATGGATGAGCCCGACTTTGATGTCGGTGAAGAATCATGCGCGTCAAGGCGGTTGAAGAAGGCACCTGAAATGTGCCACATGAAAATCAAACCAATGGTGATGTCAGACGAGCAGGTGAGCAATGCTCTGGTCAAGGTATCCTCCGAAGTAGCAAGAAGAAACATAGATAAATCTACTACCATCAAGGCACTGATGGAGAAATTGAAAGCCAGGGATGTGGAGATAACACGCCTTGTATAGGAAAAGGATTTGATTAAGAGGAAATACGACACTTTTGTTAGTATGGTAGAGGAAATTGGGGATGATGTCCTCAAAGTATGCCCACATTTGGAATCCCAAGTGCCAAAAGAATTTCCTTCTACAATGCATTATGTAAAGACAATAATAACATTAGTGTTGGAAGATGAAAAGGCACGTGTATCCTCACAGCCCAAGGACTCCGGGGAAAAGATAGAAAAGGTGTAGGCTGCAGTAGCCAGGAAGATTGCTACTTATGAAGGCCTACTGCAAGCCACCCGCGATGAGCTCAAGAAAGCCGATCATGCGCTAACAATATGCACAACCCCAGATGCACTGATAGTGATAAAAACCTTGGAGGAAGAAAATGAAGTACACAAGGCGATGAAGGATGCTTCCCTAGGCCACGCTGAATGCTTAGTCCTGGTAAAGCAAAAGTGTGAGGCACTAGCTGCGGCACAGGCACCACATAAGGAGAGGTTAGAGGAGCTAGGAAAGCTCATTGCTCAGAAGATGGATGTACTGGAAGGGGTGCAAACCTCTATGTCAAGCGTAATTCTTGTGATACAAAATGAGCAAGGGAAACTCACCATGGAAGAGCTGCAGTCCATCATCGCAGATGTGCCTAAGATAGCAGGAGCAACGCTAATGGTGTGGGAGAACCTGGAAGTAGATATCAAAGAAGAATATCTAGAGTTGTTGCTTCAGGATGAGACAGAGGGGCTCGAGGCTTAAACAATTTTGTTAGTTGTGTATACCTTATTCAAAATTCTTTATTCAACCATTCTTTATTTATCCATTCTTTGTATAAGTTTTGGACATCACCATTGTCGGGGCAACAATGAGATTAGTGTGGGGTAATGCTGCTAAGAGAAAACAATTAGTTGAACTTGCACACAGTGTCCACGTGGAAGAACAACACAAGAGTAAAAACGCGAAGGTATAAGAAGGTGTCACGCGTGGAGGTGTAGAGTCAGACTCTCAAGGACTTAGCCGATTTTGGAGATCAGGTCTATTCTTAGAGATTGGCGTGCGGAGCACACAAAGCGATACCAAGATTTGTGCACCACTCTTCATGGAGATTCTTTGAGGAGCATGACAACTCACTCTTGCATGGGCATAAGCTAATACTAGATCCATCACTATAGTTAGCTATCAGTGATCTACATATAGTATACTTGCATGTATGGCTATAGTTGTAAAAAGGCGCGTGGCTATTATTAGCATGTGACCTATTTCTGGTAGAGTTAAGTGGTGAAGGGCTAGTTCCCCACCCTATATATACATATGTAATGAATTACTTAGGATATAGATAGATAGAGGGAGACACATGCTTTGAAGAATGAGAGAAACATGGGTACATGTGACTGGATAATTGTAACAGATCCATACACGCATGCCTGGTATTGTATGAAGCTTCTGTACGGTTGGTATGATGAATAAGATAAAGAAAATTGGTTGAACAAATAGTGTTTGATGTGTTTTATCAATGCATATTATTATTTTCATAATGATTTACCTTTAAGCACTTATAGATCTGGTTAAGTATAAAGTTGAATAGATAGAATAGTTTCCAAAATATATGTTTACTACTTTATCATTCCACCATTCTACTACCGCAACCTTTAAGAGGAACCCGGTACCTTTACGCGCTTCGGGTGAGCGCTCATCCTAGGCTGATTGATGTGCCAACGTGATTAGGTGTTAACTAATAATTCTAGGCTGTATCACATTGCCAGGGAGATTCAAGGTTTGGCACCTAGGCTTGGAATGGCTTGAATCTCGCTATGATAATTATCTACATGTTGGTATATGTGCCCGGGTAAATTAAATAATATTTTTTCTTGCTTTGCATGCAAACAAAGCCTCAAATTTTAGGGCAACAGGCTTTATATATAGATTTTGGTGATAAAAATCAAGTATTGGTGCCATGGACTCCATCTTTGTCTGAATAAAATTGTAGGTATTCATCACAGATGCTCAAATCAATGTCAGGTACATTAAATATATCTTTCGAATATGAGGAAATTGCCAGATCTACAGAAATGGATCTAATTGCAAGGGATTCTGATAGAATTAAAAGAAAAAGATCTCAGACAAAGATTGTTCCAACCATGATAAAGCATGATGAAAGAAAAAGATCAGCAGAATCATGCATAGCTTCCAGATTTTCCGAAGTCAATGATACAGACAAAAACCCTAAACATATCACCGATTTAATTGACAAATCTAGATCTCATAATTGTAAAGGATTTCGGCAAAAATTCATCCTCTTGTTTCTAATGCAACCTGTGTAGAATTCATTGCATGGAGAATTCCTTTCAAAAGCTTGTGCATGTACTCCTAATCTTCTAGTTGAAGCCTTCATTGAATTTACTTGTGTTTGCATTCACCCAGAGTGCTTTCTAGAATTTAAAATTTCTCATATGCAATTTTAAATAAAAGATGATGAGTTTTGTCAGAATATTTTATGGAAAACATTGCATTGGTGCATGTACTTAAAAATAATTACAAAAGCTTCAAGGATAGAAGGGAAGATAGGTCAAATGCAATACCCACAAGCAAATCACATTCATGCATAGCTTCCAGATCCAGTTTGGTGAGAATCAAAGGTAAAAGAGCTAACCACATAAAAAATATGGAAAAAGAACAAGATTGGAAGTGTTGCAACTTTCTTCTAATTTATTTTCCTATTTCTTATTCTTTCTCTTATTTTCTCCGACAAAGTAATTAAGCAATCAATTAAATTATAAAAATTAAGTGATTAGTTTAAAAGATGTTACTTGAAGAAGTTAATTACTTGGAAATAGGTGGCAGACATGCAAAATAGAAGGTTCTATTTTTCAGTTATAAATCATACATGTCATGCAAAGGGGAATTCCAGGTGGAAGATTGCCAGTTGTTTCCCTTTTCATAACTTCTGCATGTGGGAATTCATTTAAAGCTTCCTTGGACCAAAGCAGTCAATTGTGTTTGTTACATTTAGAATCATGTTCCACACAAGGTAGTAAGAGGGATAACAACCTTTGAAGCCTTGGTTTGGATGCAAGCATGCTGTTGAGAACTTTTGAGACTTTAGATCCAAGGTTATGGCTTAGATTCTCAAGAAGAAATGTAAGTATTTGGAAGCACAATCCAAACCTTGTATCTTTATCAGGTATCCGGATGGCATGAATGGATATTGATTGTTGAACCCTACTATTTATAAGGTTTATATTGAGAGAAGTGTGAAATTTGACAAGTCTTGTTCGACTTCTACTTCTCTACCTTTTGAGGTTATTATGATTTCTGATTCTAAATCTGAATCTTTGGATGATGATTTTTTTGAGCATGCCCCTCTTGCTCTTGATCCTCCTTCACCTCCTAATCCCTATGTTTCGGAGTCTTCCAATTATCATGGTAGTGTTGAGTGGAACCTTGTTCCTTCTCACTTGAGTGAAGAATCTTCCGAATTTAAGACTAATCTTCCTGGTCCTTGTTTGGCTAGGAAAACTTTTTAGAGTGTTGGAGAGTGGATGGGAGATCCTTTGGAGAGGAGGGAAACTTGCTAAGAGTTCATTATACCTTACTCTCTCTTTTCCTCTGCTTCTGATCCTCAATATTTCTGGGAGGCTTATGGTATTCCTGAGTGGGATTTTTTCATGGATGAGGAGTATTCCTCACTCATGAAGAATGATACTTGGGATCTCACCCCTCTTATGAAAGGAAGAAAAATAGTTTGGTATAAGTGGGTGTTCTAAACAAAGTATGGAGCAAATGGAGACATCAAAAATTTTAAAGCACAACTAGTAGCTAAGGTTTTCTCCTAGGTAGCTGGGGTTGATTACATAGAAACCTTTGCTCCAATAGTGAAGATGACTTCTATTTGACTGACCCTTTCCATCACTGCAGCTAACAGATTGGAAGTCCTTTAAATAAAAGTTAAGAGTGCCTTCATTCATGGGGACCTAAAGGAAGATAACTAGATGGAACAACCTCTTGGTTATGTCTATGATCCCTCCCTCATTTGTAAGTTAAATAATTCTCTCTATGGTGTTAAATAAGTCCCTTAGGCTTGGTATGCCAAGATGGAATCCTTTTTACTTACATTAGGGTTCACTCGGTCACTCGGTGTCACTTTGACCCAAATGTTTACATTATGTAACAAGATGACTCCATACTCATCCTTTTTCTATATGTTGATGACTAGTTGATCACATGTAGTTCTTCCTCTATCATTGATTCTATGAAGATTGCCTTATCTAACAAGTTTTCCATGGATGACTTAGGATTACTTCATTACTTGGTTGGGATTTAGATTTTGCAATATGAATAAGGAATTCTAATTTCACAACCTAAGTATTCTCTTGATTTTATTGCTCAATTTTATATGTTCGATTGTAAGCCTTCTCCCACTCCTTTCCTTTTCGAGGTTAAGCTGATTTCTTATTGCTCAACTCCTTATGTTGATGGTACCCTCTATCAAAAATTTGAGGGGATCCTGATTTACCTTACTCACACTCGTTTGAATATATTGTATGCTATTGGGATTGTGTCCAAATTCATGCAAGAGCAACATGAGTTACATTGGAAAGTAGTGAAGCAGATCCTTCACTACATTTGTGGCACCTACACTGATGGCATCCACTATCTAGTAAGATTAGATGTTCATTTAGTTGGATATACTTACTATGATTGGGTTGGTGATCTTAATCATCGGAAATCTACCTCAAGCTATAATTTTCTCTTAGTTCGGGTCCTGTTAGTTGGTCTAACAAGAAGCAGAATGTAATTGCAATATATTCTATAGAGGAAGAGTACAAAAGAACAGTTTATGCTACCACAGGAAGATGTTTGGTTACGTGGTATCTTGAATTTTTTTTGTATTCACTATCTAAGGCTTACTATCATCTACTATGACAACATGAGCACCATCTTGATTTTCCAAAATCTAGTTCAACATCAGTAGACAAAGCACATCAAGATATATATGCATTTCATTTTGGAGTTAATCCATGATGACATAATCTATTTACAATAATGTCAGACATCTTATATGGTTATAGAAATATTTACCAAACCCTTCACTAAGGTGAAGTATCTTCACTTCTTGGGGTGAGGTATTCTTCAGCAACCCATCTTCTTTGGGATTTCTAGTTCTCTTCCCTTCTTCTCGAAAGTTTGTAATTTGTTTATGAGTTCCTTATTAAGCCTTTAGCTGTTAAGAATCATTTGACGCATCTTTCTTAGGTTGTTTAGGGAGTCTTTTGTCTCTTGTAATTGGATGTTTTTCCTCCATTACTTGAGATCCTTATTATACATAAGTACCTTATCAGGCCCAATTGCTGCAACCCATTCTTCTCTTTCTCTTATTCCAGGAAGATGTTGTTTATACATGGGTACCTCATCAGGATTAGTATTCGGGCCCCATTGACATATCTTTCTTAGCTATATAGAAGATGTCTCTTTCAGTTATGACTTTCCATGACCTCTACCTCAGCTTCGATGAAGGGGGATGTTGGTGTACACGAATAGACTTGTCATCATTCAATGTCTTATCCACCTAACTAGTTATTCATCTCACTTAGTGATAATAGGTCATAGTTGAATAGGTCATAAGGTTGTGTACACATGTCATGCATAGGAGTTACACACCACTCCTATATCTACCCATTCTTTCTTATTTATGAGCATGTCAGACACTCCACTATCTTTTCTTCACTTGATTTTCCTTGTGATTTATGCTCTCGCTAATTATAAAGTGTTCTCATCTTTATTGGAAGTGAAACCCATCTTCGATGTGTACGAGGTTCCAACATTGATCCTCAAAAAATAATTCGATAGTATATCTCCTTTCGGCCAACTTTTGGAAAATCCTATGATGGGAATATGAAAGGACACTGTTGAATACAAAATGTCACTTGTAAGAACCGATAGTGTGTCTTTTATCAATGGATTTTCATAAAATCATTTTTAAATAATTTTTTTGTATTTTTGGACTATTTTATTTTTTGGATTTTATTGTTGTATTTTGGGTGCAGATTGTTTCCAAGTATTCCCCACGGTGGGTGCCAAAAACTGTTGGCAAGAAAATTTTTTGGGTGGACAAATTGGTGGACTTCTTTCCAACACTCTGGGAATCTAAGTCCTTGTACTTGAACAATGCAGATCCTTATGAAACTTTTTTTTGTGGTGGCTTTATGGCCGGGGATCCAATAGGGGCACTCCACTGACCCTTTGGAAAAAAGATAGTAATCACTTGTTAGAGAGAAATTTTCTTAGAGATTGGAAAAAGGAGTGAGAAAAGAGGAGAGAGATTAATGATATAGGTAGAATATCAAATTATTACAACCATTAATCAGAAAATTCCAACACACATAAGATTAGAAGAAGAATAATTATGCAAATGGAAATAAGACCAGTTAATATTTATGAGAAAAAAGTTTCAATAAATCTCCTAGTCAAAAAAGGCAACAAAATCCTTTGTTCTCTATTGATGTTTGAGAAAAAATATACATAACAAGAGTGGGAAGAACATAGAGATGAGAAGTAGAAGAAAATCTATCTATTTACTCCTTCATAAGGAATAATATCTCATGAACTCATAAAATACAACTTTTGAATATGATAGTCATCACAATATATAAAATAAAAGAAGACTCTTCATCTACCCAATGTGCCTTTACATATGCCTTGAAGTATGATGAATTTTTGTTACATGTCCGCCTTGAACCGTTGATCCTGTACTAGGTGTCGTCATTTGATTTAGCCACCTGTTGTTACCTTCCACCATGTCTATAGAATCTGCCCTGACCTGGAACTGTTATTAAGTTTAGTTCATTCTATGGACTTGAAGTCCGTGTAACCCAAATACTTTGAGGAATGCAAAATTATGCAACATGTCATCTCCTTTCTTCCTTGATCTTACACCACACCTTGGCTTGATATTAAATTCTAGGCATTGGGCTTGCTCTATATTCTCCTTCGCTCAAATGTATTGAATGAGTGACACTTAGTCACTCTTCATTCGGCGTAGGTTTCTAAAAGGTTTAATAGCTCTCCAAAATTTTAACCTTGATTTTGTGGCCTATTCCTTGTCTGCAATAAACTAAACCAATTGCCTTGAACTCCTTTTCTTGGTGGCCCAATCGGCATTGTTTTTTCTTTCAGCTAGCAGGTAGGCCCTCATTGCATTCACCCTGAACTCGCAATACACTGAACCTTTCACTGGAACCCCTTTCTATTATAGATTTACAATCGGTGTAGGGAACAATGTTATGTGGGGAAAGTGTTCCCCAAAATTCTTGTTCTCCCATGGCTCTAATTTTTCACACAACTTTTCCGCTCCAATTTTTTGCACAACATTGCCACTCCAATTTTTCGCATAACACTGCCACTCCAATTTTCCACACAACACCACCACTCCAAATTTCCACACAACACTGCTGCTCCAATTTTTCAGACAAAATTACTGCTCTAATTTTCCTTTGCCTTTGTCTTACGACTTAAAACAATATGTGGATAACTTGTACTTTAGGGAACTGGTTCCATTCACACCCCTAAGATCCGCAATACATTATAAAATATCATTATTCCATTTTTTCTCAAAATTTTCCAACTATTTAGATTTTTGATGCTTGGGGAGATGGAGAAAAATGTTTCAAAATGAATGCAAGTGTCCCAAGATGACTGTAGGTGCTCTAACCATGAAATATACTTAAAACTCAAGGGCTGTTTATACACTACAAGATGTTTTATCCTCTAGGACCCGTTTTTGCTGAATCTGTTCCCAAAACTATCTAGAACTTCCCAGAGTCTTCAAAAACTAGTTGCACAACATTCTTAGCTCTCATATACACTTCCATGATGAATATAGGTCTGGAACACTGTTTTGATGACTATGTTCTTGTCTTATAAAGGATGATGAGAGACCTTTCTAATTTGACTTAAAAACCTTCTTTGAGAGATATTACACTTGAATGATCTTGTTTTTCATAAATTACGTAGGGGAATGATGATACTTACACATGGAATATTGTAAGGACATGATATGACTTGACATTGAGGGGTAGGTTGATCTAGGGGTGTCTGGAAAGATATGACACATAAATTTTTTCGACACTAGGGTATGGTTGTCCTATTTTCAAGTGAATATTACCCATGCAAAAACACACGACAACAACTTCCCAGGAGGGGAAGTGCATTTTTCCATGCACACATCTATCTACATCTAGCTATTGCTTGATATCAAGTACAATTAATACAAGAGCCACCTAGGGCACGATTCTACACAAACACACATAAAACTACATGGAGTTTGAAATGTAGTGCAACACCCGGATTGTAAGTTCATTCAGTCGGGTGACCATTGGGGTCAGTCTGACTCCCCATTTGCATCTTTTTATTTTTAGGATTTGATGTGTTTTGGGGTTTTTCATGTGTTCTCTAATCTTGTAGGTTTTGGATGAATAAAAATGTAGTACAAAAACATACATGTGACTAAAGACAAACATTTGCAAACATCACGTGACCCTGTGAAGATAATTTTCTCAGATTCTAAGTAATCACATGCTCCCAGAGAAGGTTTGCAATTTCTCACATGCCCTTGACCATGTTAAGGTCCCCCAGTCCAAGTAGATCCCATGGTCGTATAATTTTGTGAGCTTGGGTGCAATTCTCCCCTCCTCTTATTCATCATTTCATCAGCTCATCACAGTCCAAGATTATTTGCAAATCAACTAAGTATCTTACCCTTTCTCTTGCACTTAGGCTCTCAAATTTATCAACTTATCTTTGGTGGGTCAAGTCTATACTTTATTACATATTCATTTACTATATTGTTACATATTTAGATTAGTATTTATTTATTTCAATATTTTCTTAATAATTTGGTGAACCCATATTTGAATACTCTTGGATCCTTCTATTTTATTCTTTCATGGCTTCTAAATCTCCTCATGTCCCATTACATCAATTGCTTCACATGCACCCATCTCGTGAAGAGGCTCTTCGAAAGGTTGTATGCACTATCTGCCTCCCTCTTGATACACCACCTTCATAAATCAGTCCCATATTTGATGGTATATCTAATGGATCACTTGGTCTTAATTCCAATAAATCTATTTATGAGTCAATTTAAGATTTTCATTATTTATTTCAAGATAAAATTGAAGCTATGGAATCAATGATTACATCTCTTAAATATGAAATCCAACATCTTAAGGATGCTTCTTAGGCTCATGTTAGTTCTTCTTCTCATCCTCATTCTATATCTTCCACATGTTCTCATATCAGTGAACCTCATGTCTTACCATTTCCAACACCTCTCAAGTTCAATCACAATACTAAGCAACATGACATTCTTACTGAACTCCTTAATCATCAATTAATTGGCTTGCCATCTACTCATTGTTATCCTCCTTACTCACTAGTCAAATATCAAGGTATCCCATTTTGTTCTTATTATTGAATAAAAGGACATAATGAAAATGATTTCTATACTTTGTAATGAAGAATAAAGAATCTTGAGCATCAAGGTTTTATCTCATTTATTGGACAACATTCTTTAATATGGTCCTCTCCACTTGTTACATCTCAATGGGTTCCTCAATCTGATTTGTCTATGTCTAATGAGCATCATGCCATCACTTCTAATGTTTATTCTTTCGTCACTCAAGTAAATCCTATGAAACCACCTCTCAAAATCAGTCTCATTCCTCCTCCTTTTAAGTCATATACGACATTACCAAGTCAAACTACACAACCACCTCTCAAAATCAGTCCACCCTTTTCTCCTATCAAGTCTTCTATAGCATCACCAATCCCACATAATCTCTAACTAATCAATTTAGTCAAATAAACTAATCCTCCTACTGATGAGCAAGACACATTTCAAAAATATTCCACCATCGCATGGTCCTAGTGTTGCTTCTGCCTTCCATTGTGTTGGCTCTCTTTCTTATCATGACACAGATAATGCTCTCCCAAAATGACATGGTATCTCTCACGTCGCTGCATAAATCTCCATATTAATACACTTGGGGGCATCATGTTTATTCTTCCCCCCTTTTAACAATACTAGGTGTCTTGCATTTCTAATATCACGCTCTATGTTTCATATTTCCTCTCTCTGAGCATCATTACTCCTCTTGATACACTTTGTATCGCCACTACCCTATGACGCACTCTCATTCTTTGGTTCAAATTTAATTGTCGAGGGAATACTTTATACATGAACCTCACACACTACACACTTCATGTTTCACACACACTTAACATCTATTTCTAATAAATTCTATAACACACTATCTGCATTATTCACTCTAGACATTCACGATGTATCATTTTTGCCTCTACTTCTACATGTTTCACTCATTACCCTATGACGCACTATAGTTCCATGGTTCATACTCGACTGCTAAGTGTCTAAGCCTAAAATTGACCTCACATCATCTCACTCACACTTTTTACGCCCTAAACTTTATTGATCACATCTTGTTAACACACAATTCAAACCATTTCTTGATAACACACTCTTTTCCTACGGTTCATTCTCGACTGCTGAGGGGGCATGTATAAATGAACCTCATCTCATACATAATCATATTTATCCTCTCGAGGGGCACACTTCTATTATAATATTCACTTTTCATTTCATTCCATCTCATCCACAACATACTGCATATCTTGGTCTCATTTAGTTTTGCTTGCATTTACTCGTTACATGCATGCTCTATTACACATGCTTGCCAAATATTTTTTATGTCATTATATTTTCTATATACACATGAGTGTTCACTTTCCTTTCTAGTTGTGATCGTAGAATCTACACAGATTGATACATGCAACCTGGATGCTTGGTGTAATACCTATTACCAGTCCCACATCGGCTCATGGGGGCATCCACTTTCGTACACACTTTAGGTGCTATTGTTTTGGTTTATACTACTTCCTATTCATACTAACACACTATACTATCTCAGATTACACATGCTTTGACATAAATTCTATATTTCTAACATGCAAATAGGTACTTCATGTGTAAAATTTATTTCACATGTCTATTTGCTACGATGGTTGTCTGTTACTTTGTCTACTATTGTCTGCCATTATTTGTCATTGTTTGGAGGCTTTGCCCTATGTCATTGCTTGTTCTTCTGATTACATTGTATGCTTTTGGCCACTTCGGACTCAGATTATCTTACGACATTGTGAGTGATGTCCTATGATTGACAATCTATTTTTCACGGTAATATATTGTCTTCTATGCATTATTAGCTTACCTACATTGTGTTCTTACTGTGCTTAAGCTTACATCTTGTCTTATTACATGCATGTTTATCTTGTTTATCACTAACACATATTTTCTAGCCACTTTGTTTACATGTGTACCTTGGTTTCTACCAAGCACAGTCCCTTCCCCTGTATGACATCAGTTTCTATGTTCAGCGGTCGGTCCTTCGTTTGGGTCCCGCACTAGTGAACAACATCGCATGCACCAAAACAAGAGGGGGGAATCATTAGGTGAATCAGTGACCCATACAATAGTTTACAGTCATAGTTCAGTACATTTCAGTGCATAGTCAACACAGTCTTTAGTCTCAACAATGACCTAAAACCTAGTTTGGGTCTTCAACAATAACATAGACACTAGTGCCTAGAACACCAGATAGTAGTGCCTAGGCACCCCTGACCCTTCCTGAATTCCTGTGACCAGGGGGCAGTTACACAACATTTTTCAGTTCAACACATTTTTTGGTAGTTTACACAATGGTTTTTATAGGAGAAATACAATCCTTTAGCACTAAGACATGCATGCACTACACTTTATTTTCTACTTCTCACATTAGATTGAATTGACATCATAAGGTTTTTACACACCATCTACAATGAGTGTTCTACACTTCGGGAAGTAGTTAAAGGTTGAAGTATGACATCTAGAATTTTCTCCCTACAATTCTTCTGTTCTTAGCCTGAGATCACCCAAAAAACTCGTACGCAGCGCAACTGGTGTGAGATCACCCAAAAAAACTCATTCTTTCTACAACATCTCCAAGGATCCTTTCTACACTCTATTACTCATCATGGATCAAGTGCACAAGTTCCTTTTCACATTTTTACTTTCCTACATAGTTTTTTACACGTTTTGATCGATTTTTTCATATACACGTATTTGACTACTTGTTTGTTCTTCTCTTTTGCAGGTTCATCCTTGTGGGAAGCGATAGTCACATCATTCACACATCATTCACACATATATAATGACATCAACAACAGGTACAAATGCGACATCTACACATACGCTCTCACCCTAGGGTCATCACTCATCACTTTTATTATTTCCTCTTGTATAGCTTCCATGATTCACACTTTTATCATCTCCAAGCTCTTTCTTGTTTCTCTCGGCCACATTTTTCGCCATCGATCTACATGGTTATGAGGTACACATCTCTTATCTACTTTATGTTATCGATAATTCACTCAACAACATAAAGTGGGGGCAACTATAGACACTAAATCACACACTTTGGGTATGTTTCTAGTCTTGATCATATACTACTATTCATATGATTCTTAAGTAGTAAAAGTACTAATTGATCACTGTCTTTGGCCATCTTTTCTTACTTTCAGTTGCCTCTTTTGGTCTTACGATCCTTCTTTCCTAGTATATCTTTTCATACTTAAGAATTTCTCACCCTAGACACCAATGCCCAACAAAAATGCCAGTGTCCAGGCGCTCCTGTCCCCTCTGGACGCCCCCAACCTCTTTGTACTTTTCTCACATCTTTTGGGTCCTTTTTAGCCGTTTGGGCTTCTTATTTTCTTGGTAGTCAGCCTTTTCAGGCTAATTAGAAAATTTTAGCAAGTGAATCATATAAATATAAAGTTATGTGACCATAATAAAAGACCAAGCACTAAGGTTGCATTCAAAAGATCACCCTAAGGTTGTAATGCTCTTGCATTACAAGAGCATCAAAGAATCCATCTAAACTTCATTCAAGGGATAAGGGACTACATTATTTTGAATACAATTTATAGGAGGGGAAGTTCATTTTTTCATACACACATATATCTACATCTTGTACATCTAGTTATTACTCACTATCAAGTGTGATTCACACAAGTGCCACCTAGGGCACAATTTTACACACACACACATAACTACATGGAGTTTGAAACATAGTGCAATGCCTGGATCATAAGTTCAATCAGTCAGGTGACTGTGGAGGTTAATCTGACTCCCCATTTGCATCTTTTATTTTTAGAATTTATATGTTTTGGGGTTTTACAGGTGCTCTTTCTTCTTATAGGTTTGAGGAGAATAATAGGGAATTACAATGACATATAGGTGACTAAAGGAGAACATTAACAAACATTGCATGACCCTGCAAAGATTATTTTATGAGGTTTTAAGAAATCAAAGGTGCCCAGAGAAGGTTTGCAACACCCTAGGAACCCTTGACCCAATCTGTTAGGAAATAAGGGATAAAATATGTGGAACAATCCCTCACAGAATCACAACAGTAGAAAATAATATGTAAAAAATATTACAGATCTCAAATTAAAGTGTAGAATAAAATAACACAACACAAAGAGCTAGTATTTAATGTGGTTCACCCAATTTGGGCTACGTCCACCAAGAATCACTTACTTAGATTTTATTACAAGCCACCCCTCTCTCAATACAATACTAAGATATGTTTGGAGCTATGCTCAACAAACACTACAGAATTCACACATGAATTCAGACACATCTACAATGTTACATAATTCCTACGATATGCACAAAACCACATAAGTAGAAAACTACTTAACAGTTTTATAAAATGGTGGGTATCAAAACCATGGGCCAAAACTTCCCATAAACATATGGGTCAAAATACTGCCCATATGAGAAAAGCATGTTTCCCCGGTGAGACAAATGTGGAAAGTGTACAATACTCTTAGTGTACATTATTAAACACTTTCACACATGCAAACATGCTCCATAAGCTAACACAGTCCATGTGCCCTACTCCAAGTAGATCACGCGGCCACAAATTTTTCTGAGCTCAGGTGTGATGCTCCCATCCTCCTATTCATTAGTTCGTTATCTTGGCACAGTCCAAGATTATTTGTGAATTATTTGTGAATCAACTAAGTATCTTACACTCTCTCTTAAAATTAAGGTCTCAAATTTATCATCTTATCTTGCTTGGTTCAAATATGTACTTTATTACATTTTTTTTACTCTGTTGTTACATATTTAGATTAGCATTTATTTATTTCAATATTTGCTTAATCAATCTCCATGTAATATTAGCTAAATTAAGAGGGAGATTTTGGAGGGAACTCGAGTGGTGGTACCTGCATGCATTAAATCTTTCCCCTATGGATCTTGAGAGAAGCATGAAGCTTCTCGATGAAGCTATTAAGGGGTTTTGTGGGTGATTTTGATTCTCATTTCGTTCTTTCTACTTTTTCGCTCCTTCGAGCTCTACATGTTGAAATGTTTCTGTGATCATTTTTAGATCATAATTTTTTAGTTTTGGAGGAAAATATGTCATTCATTCAATTGTTATTAAATTTAGATTTATGGCTGATATAAAAATAAGCTCTAGAAAATATTGGAGTAGTTTGTTGGGTTGAACCAGTTGGATTTTTGAGCAAGGAACTTTGGAAACGAAGCCAAGGAAGATCAGAAGAAAATAGAAGGGACATATCATAAAACCCACTTACAGGCATGTATTAATCCTCTTCCTCCCTTTCTATTTATTTTTTATAATGATTTATATTCATAAATAGTTCTCTGTGAGTTGATGGGTATATAGAGATATCTATGAATTCAAATAGAAATTTAAGTAATGGCTATAAATATTGGGTTTTGTGTTTATAACTTGCGAATATTTTTTTCGGTTTTGTTTTCCACCCCGAACTGTTTGAAAATCATGGGTAATTTTGCATAAAATCATTATGGGAAATCGTTTTGGGATAATGTGTAAGATTTCAGTAAAACCCATTCTGGGTATTGTTCATATCTGTGGTTGCTTGGTTAACTACTAAAAAACATGAACAATAAAGGACTATTTTCTATCTTGTGTGTGTGGAAATCTTGTTTGTTTATATAAATCTAAGTTTGGTTTTATTGAAAGTGATGGAACTTCCTATTAAATAGTCTTTGGTTCCTTTAAACTTCTTGTGAAATAGGAAAAACAAGAGTATGGATTTTTGGTTAAATTTTTAGGTGTGGATGTTAATTGACTCGAGTGTTGGTTGATAGGGTAATGTGTTCCTTGCACCTTGAGATGGAAATAAAAATCGAAGACTTGAAAATATAAACCCATTTCATGGGTACCATCATTTTACAGTGTTGTGTGAACTTGAAGTGATTTCTCAAAAGTTGTACCTGTTTAAATAAATTTGTATGTTCAACAAGATCTTCATTTGAGTTGGTGTTAAAAGATAGATGGACAGGGTTCCTAGAATTAGGTATTCTTAATGATGTCTTCCAAAATAATGGGGTTCCTAATTAGATAAGGGGTTTTGTTTAAAATATGGAATTTCTTTGAAGGCATGAGTTGGTGACTGTTAATTCAGGAAAGAAATTTATTTACTACTCATAGAAAATTTAGTTTTTCCTTAATATGGGTATAATATAGTTATTTGACAAATTATGGTTTCCATCATTAACATTGTCTGATAAGCTAAAGGAATTTATCATTTAATATTTCATAAAATTAATATAAATCATTATTTCTGTTTGATAAGATTAAGGTAATCATTATCTCTTTTTGATAAGATTAATGCAATTGTGATCTCTTTTTTATATGATTAAGGTAGTCATTATCACTATTGATAAGGTTAAGGTATTATTCGATATCATTGTTGACAAGATTAAGGTTATAAGCACAATATTTGTTTGATAAGATTACGGAATATTTCATTGTTATTGTTTTGTAAAAATGAGAATTTAATCCCTACTATTCTGGGAATGATTAAGGTATTATTTAATACTATAGTTAAAAGCTTTAAGGTAGTAATACTTACCAATCCAACTATTTAAGGGTGTATGTAGACACTAAATATTGATTGGCTTCTATGAATCGATTCTATTGAATTGAATTATAATACAATCTTAGTTTGATCCAATGTAAATGTTAGAGGTGGACCAAGTTAACTTGATTGTTTTTTAATATTGGTAAATAGTTTTTTGAAAGGGACTATACCCTTGTGTACAAAAGAAGGCCTAAAAGCTGGAATAAGAGAGAGGAGCAGAGAAGCTGTAGCAAAGCACAAAAGTTACAGCAAAGAACATCGAAGCCCAGAAACAGCTACACAAACGAGACTTAACAGCAAAACAACGGCAAAAAAACAGCAAGCCTACAGCCAAGGAGCAGTAATAAAAACAATAAGGACCAGCAAAAGTAGTCAGGACTACTTCTTGGCCGCTTGATCAATACTCGTCTTTACTTTTTTCCAAGCATGATACATGCCCAACGTGGTCATATGAGCAGCATCCGTCTTATCGAGCTCCTCTCTGGTTCTTTTGCTCTCTTTCTCATTGCCCCAAAGTGTAGCCGGGACACCGCTAAGATGTGAAACACTTCTTGCATGACCTTCGATGAACTCCTCAATGGCCCTGAAGGCTGCAATATTATACTCATGTCTAGTCTTCGTCTTCCCTAGGCGGGAGTCTAAGGAGGTCAGTTTTTTGTATATGTCATCAATGCTCCCTTCCCCCTCAATGCTTTTTTTGCCTTTTTGCTTAGCAAGGTTTTTGACCTCATCCTTCAGCAATTTAAGCTCAGCCTCTAAGGCCTCCAATCTCCTAGAAGGGTTATCCGTTGGTGCCGCCTGGGGACTGGCACTACTAATGTTCAGCAGATCACGAGCAATGTCTTCCAAAGGTTCATCCCCCTCAGCAGTAGACTCAAGTTAACTTGATTGTTAATCATATTGTCCAAAAGCTTAACTGTTAATACATGTATTGTTTATTATCAAAGTATGAGCTTACTTCCTTATGGTATGAAATGGTAATGTAGGTAATGAGGATTACTCCATTGATTTCATTCATGTAGTAAACCTGATATTATTTGGAAATTGAATATGTTGGAATTGTTGTGATGTTTTCAATATATTCATTGTATCACAAAAAAAACAAAGGTGTTGAGAATGACAATTCAAGCTAATTCATTATGAACTGACCATTTTACCATCTGTTCTCTTGTATAGATGACAGAGATAAGTTATCTTTTACCGATGAAAAAATAAATAATTATGCATGTTTTACTTATCTATGTTGAATTGATTGTATTATTTGTATGGCTTCTAGTAAACGAAGGTTATACTTCACAGTTATAATAATGAAAGAGACACAAATTAGCTAGTTATAATTAAAATATTATCTCACATAATCTTATTGTAATTTGTAATCATTATTAGTTGTATAAATGATATTGTTGAAGTTTACTTGTACCTTATGTATGACATTTGTAATGATGATTTACAACAAAATGTTATTATATAAATTGAATGGAAAATTTTATCATTATTTGATGATTTGTCATTAAGTTGAGATTTAAGTACACTAGTACAAAAAGATAAATGAAGTGAATGTATCTATGATACAATTAACAACGTGTAAACATCTAATTGAGTGTGATTAAATGTACCTTTGTAAGAGAACAATTATACAAATAAAAATTAAGTATTACATGTGACATTGTCGAAATGTACATATACATGTTTGCTGCGGTAATACAAAATATTTAATCAAAATCAAAATAAAGATAATAATGAGTTTACATTCTATTTATACAAAAAAATGTTATTGTAAATATTATGATACCACAAACATAAGTATAGTCAAAAGACATGAGTTGATGTGATAAACCTATCACTGCGACAAAATGAGGATTAGTTGTAAAATAACCAACTTGTGGTGAGTTAACTAAAGGGTTGTAATGTCCCTAATGAATGAGTCTTAATCATGTCAACTCCATATAGATATGAGGAGTCAACGATCACATAAGGGCATGGGTCATTATGTGAATGTTTCCTTTTTTAGGGATCTTGAGTTGTCCTAATGAAGATATGATCTTTATGAATATTACAACATAATCCAATACTACATTTTCTAAGGGAATAAGAGTTGTCTAACATGAACGACATGAACACCTCTGTACCAACTTATGTTGGCTATGTGGAAGGAAATTATTACATAATGATGCAATTGATTACGTAAACATTTTTTTTTCCGTAGGAAACCGAAGTTGACACTGATGTACCCTTCTGTACATGTTGTATAAGTCTTGTAATTTATGCATGATTATTAAAAATAAAACATCTTGACGAAATGATTCAAATCTAGACAACTGAGTGATAATGGTATAATGAAAGGATTATTTTCTGATGATGAGTGTGCCATTACAAAACTGAGCATGCAAGACATGTCTCTCAAACTTTGGCCAAAGTAGTGTAAGCTACTAACTACACTTTCAGATTCACCAAGTTTTTAAACTGAGGTGTGAGATGCTGGATGGAATTTGATTGACTAAATTTTAGGTAGAAACTTAGGAAATACACTTGATTATCAATACCTGTTAAAGGCTAACCACCAATACACTTTGTAAACACACTCATGGAGGGTGAACTATGGGGGATCAGGTAGATCTAATTGACCCATAAAACTGCACATGGTTTTGATATTATCAGATGGATTGAAATTTGAATATTTTATGGATTTAAATGTTGTGTATTTAAATTAGTGAAGGTATATAGTTAGTAAGGGATACATAAATAAATTCCCCTAATTTGGAGCATTGATAAAGTAGGTGTTACATTTTGGTATTAGAGGTGAAGGTTTACAACTCTTATACTTATTAGGTCCCTACGGTAACTAGAACTTAATTCTTTTCTAACATAAAAAAATGGTTAGGACAAGAGGGAATGCTATTAATCACCAACTTGCTAGTGGTGAAGTAGCCAAAATGTGGAAATTGGATGAAATATTAGCTGTCCTTTAGGACATGTGCAGTCGTATGGCTATTCTTGAACAATAGGTGATGAGTAATAATAGTGGTAGAGAAAATAACACTAATGAGCGAACTCAAGGGCTGCCAAATACTGAAAATAATAACAATGATGTAGATCCTTATGTGGGAAATAACATAGTGGATCCTAACAATGAAAATGTGAATTCTGAAAACTAACCTGAAAATAAAAGGGCATGTTTGGAAGCAGAGATTTCAAATGATAGTAAGAGGATCAACCCACCAAAATTTGAGTAGATAAATTTAGGACATGGAGATGAGAATTGGCTCAGTGAGATGCATAAGTATTTCACCATCAAGAACTTCTCTGAAGAAACTAAGGTTATTTGAGGATCTTATCAACTCTCAAATGAGGCTTCTTCATGGTGGGATAACTACAAGGTATAACTAGGGGTTGATGAAGCCAAAATAAATTGGGAACAATTCAAAACCTATTTTAGACAACATTGGTTTTCACAACTGTAATATGACCAAAAGATGTCAGAATTTCAGACCCCAGCTTAGGACAAGATGACTGTAACAAAGTACTAGAAAAACTTTACAAAATTACTTGAATATGTCCCTTAGTATTAGAATAATGAGAATTTTCACATAAGGAAATGTATTATGGGTTTGAACCCTATCATAGGTGGTGAAGTTGATGTTCATGGGCCATTAACCATGGAGGTTGTGTTTGAAAAATCTATAAGATAAGAGCATAAGCTTCAGGATATATCTGTTCATCGGGAAGAAAAGAAAAATAAAATTTTTAGTTCACCTTCACCGTTAGCACCTAAGAAAGTAGGGTGGAAAAATTTGGGCAGTAAAACTAGAAACGAAAATAAAAGTACACCAAAAAATATAGTTGCAAATTTTGAGAAGAATGGATAGAATAATGTAACAAACTTTGAAAACAAGACTGAAAGAAAGGGAGATGTTGTGGGGTGTCTTATATGTGGTTTAAATCATTATGCAAACAATTTTCCATAAAGGAAAAAGAAAATAATCAACAACATAGAATACACGCTATAGTAGTTGATAGGTAAGTTATTTGTGTTGGATTTTAGAATTGCACCCTGGGGGAGAGAGGGAGGTATGACTGCATAGGGGATTAAGAAAAATGGGATGAACCCACAATAATAGTTGTTATGTAGCCAGGGAAGGAGTCTTCCTCCAATTTCTTGTTTGCTCTCTCCAAGGGAACAATGGGGAGGCACCTTAACAAAGGGTGAAACTAATTTCTCTACTACTTTTGACTCTACCTAAGTCAAGGTGAAAGGATCCAAGATGCGACCCAGAGGGTAAATGGTAAGGGAGGGAATCAATATAATATCCCGAGTCCGCTAGGAATAAACAATTGGGAGTTAGACGTATCCACCAAATGCAGTACTCACTTGAAATTATGGTCACTAAGTGCTAAAAGCATCCAAGAACCCAGATACAATTCGCTAAAGGTGGTTTTGGCATGATCCACAAATTAAATCCCAAGGATATAGATGCATTATTCTGGGCTAATGCCAAGGATTTTATATGATGAGTGAAAACACTTAAGTTATGTGCATTGTTAATGTTTATTCACAAGCGGATTTGTGTAAAATAGACAAATAAGGTGAGATCCACATGAACACAAATGGGATTCAAAGAATTTAGTGTGAATTTCTAAAGTGGAAACAAGGTTCAAAGAGGAAAAAACCAGATTCAAAGGGAACTAAGAGGGTCAAGAAACATATCAAGCATATTGTTACCATGCGCTTACTACTTCACAAATATGGGGGATACATGAAAAGGGTTCTTCGTAGGGAATTGTTCTTGAAGATCCTCTAGTAAAACATATAATCCTAATCCTTGATAATTTTTCTCAGTACCCTTAAGACTAAATCACCATGTGTTAATTATGTCGAGTGTTCTAAATTGAGGCCCCCCCAAGATAAATGAACAAAGAATCTAATATTACTCAGTTAGTAAGGAATTTTATAGGTGCATAAAAGAACATCTTAAAGTACCCTTAAAGGAAATAAATCTCCCACATAACCATAACAAAACTTAAACAATAACAGGGTATTTTCACATAAAATCACAACCATAACCCATACAAGATCCTAATGAAAAGACACACAATACTTCACCCACAAAATCATTCCATAGGAAGAGCATAACCAAAAGGATTAGAGTAGGCCATCTATGAAAAATCAATTATACTTGGAAAAAATAAGGGAAACATACATATATGCTCTCAAGCTTGTTAATGACTGTACATGGGCAATCACCTTAATATAAATTCTAGGAAAATGAGAAACACATATGCCTATGCCTCAACAATGCAAATTTCCATGGTTGAATTATGCCCCTCCAAATCCTAAAAGTCCTCTCCTTAAAAAAAAACTGTCTCTCTTTATAAAACCTTAAACCCTTGTATATATCCTTATCCATTTTAGGGTTTAAGATAATATTCTCCTAGATTCTCACCGATCCACATTTAGGTCACCTCCCAAAGATTCCAAAGAATATCAGGGAATAATTTTCCAAGACAACATTTAATCTTGCCCACTACTAGCTTGTCACTATCATATTAATAATGACGAGGAATTGCTTTTTTACACATCATTTTAATCCAATATTAATTTTCCATACGTAAATAAACTTGATATGGCTAGAAAATTTAAAATGACAAGACATATTCAAAGGCATAGACATTTAATCCATCCATACTGACACATTTCGTATAACAAATCAATCCGGATATAACTCCCACATGTGCTTACCGATCTGGGTAAGATACGATATTGATGGTGATATGATTTTTACCAGACACACCAACTTAAAAGACATGCCTATTTAACTATGGTTCACCAGACCATCAATTTACCACCTAATTTCCATAAATCTCTCTACATTCTATTTCTATCAACAATCCATTTACCATGTCTTCTTCATTTCTAAGAGAAAGTCCTATTGAGGAAGAACTCCCCAATTTGGGCGAGTTCTTCCAAGTGAGTGGTCTGAATAAATATTTCATCCTACACGTCTTCAGTGTGCCCAACTCCAAAGAAAATACCCTTGATGATTCATCAAAAAAATCCCTAGTCCTGTCATTCCTGAATAGGTTAGCTAAACTATGTCCCTCATTCCCTCTGTTTCAAGTCCTGCATTACCACCTTATCCGCCCTCAGTAAAATCTGGCAACGAGTTGCATGAAACAACTATGGTTTCACCACTATCCACATGTGCATGATGATCATTGACACATATTGAAGGTATATTATGATCTCCTCCTATTGAACACAGATCACCCAACACTAGACCCACTGTCCACTCCAAAAGAAGAAGAATAACCCCCAAATCTACATGAAAGTGAAGCAGAGAAGCGACTGTCAGCTCTTGAAACTACTCTTGCTGAAATATGGTCTATGGTGGGTTCGCAAGCCCTTCCTTTGAAGAAAATAAAATTTGTGATAGAAGGATCTTCCAACAAAACAACTCACTTTCCTATGGCTCGACTCTCTACTGGCAGGAAGACTAAAGTGTACATAAGAGGGGGGCTCTCCCTTTCTGAGTGGGCAAGTTCACTTGAGAAGAAGAGAGAACTCACCCATATCCTGAACGGGTAATAGATGAGAGTTCAAGTGTTGTGGGTGAAGGGGATGTTGTGGGTCCTAGTGGGGGACATACAATTTGTCTTTAGTGCTGTGGCTCATGAAGAATTTTTTATCTCATGGACCAACTACTGAAACATGTGCCAATCTTCCTGGGTGAAGTTGTAATTTCTGAGAATTGACCATTATGTCTGCAATGAAATAGTTTATACTTTTGTTATTTCATATATGTATGTATGTATTTTCAAGAGTAGGGGTCCCTATGAGAAAAATCTCATTTTGTTCACGTTAATAATCATTTTGAACCATATTTCTTCTTTGCATGATATGTGTTTTGTTATTCTTCTATAAAAACTCATACATATAATTTATTTCCATGTTTTCCTCATGTTGCATTGTGAACAAAACATAGAAAATAAATCATCCCATACAACACTCACCATTGCACATCAGAATTTCACATAATTACATATCACCTTAAGAGAGAAAACCTGACCCTCAATACTTAATTTCTCCCAACCTTTCTCAAAAAAAAAAAAAGTCCTTTCATCCTTCTTTATGCATGCCAGAGAAATCATAAACATATATCAACCTCTACCTTTTATCCAATCAGAAGCCTGAGCTTGTAACAAGTACTCGAACCACTCCAAAAGAAGTTAGAAAGTAAACCAGACCCTAGGATCTGGAAATATGATTACATAACAAGTAAAACAAATACATCCCTTCGAACCTCGGGGATGAGCTACCACCTTGAACATTCCCGAGCATACACTGCATGTTAATACCGCCTGTTCGATCCTTATCAAAATGGGGCTAAGAACCTAGACTGAACCCTAAAGGAAAATATGACATTCCCTTAAGTTAATCCCACTGTCTCAAAAATACTTATGCTTCGGGCACCAGGAAGAAACCGTCACATCTGTCTAATGTTCATACTCTGCATAAATGGCGTGAAGTCCCGACCATACATCAAAACACACTCTACTTCATACTTTAAACTCTACAAAAACCTCAAAAACTTGATAACATCATGAGACCAAGCAAATATTTAACCTTCCATTCAAGAATAAGAACTTACGTAGGGGATATCTACCCAAAAAACAAACACATAGTGCACATCCAACTGGAGATAAGAATAGACCTAGTGATAATAGTACTAAAAAGAAACCAGAAAAATATGGGCTCCAACATTTTGGACTGCATGTCATTGTTTTATTTGATAACAGTGTAACAAAATGTTTTATTTTAAATAAATTAACATCTAAATTGAAAAGGAAAGTTGGTCATATGAAAAACACGTGGAATTTACATTACGGGAACACAACTATTCATATGGTGAACTAATGTCTGTTTGACACAACATTGGAACTGCCAAGTTTCACCACTGAACTAGGTCTTTATGTAGCTCCCTTAGGTTCATATGATGTTAATAGGAGTAAAATGGTTATCAACCCACAAGGCAATTATGGAGTGATTTGAAATACAAAGTAAATTATTTGATGATCTGCATAAAACAACAATAATTCAGGGAATAACAAGAGGCTTTAAAGTAACAAAAATCTCATCCATATAGCTCAAAAAATCTAAGAACAAAGGCTGTATGCTTTTTAATATAAAAATTTCAGATTTTCAGGAAGAAGATAAGACTTCTGTGGAAGACCATCCATTGTTACGAGAGTACAACAATGTATTTCCAGAAGAACAACCTGGACTTCATCCTAAACAAGAGTTTTATTTTATAATTGACATCACACTAGGAATTGAACCAATTTCAAAGGCTCCCTATAGAATGACTACAACTAAAATTGTTGAGCTGAAAGCACAACTTCTTGAATTATTATCGAAAGGATTGATCAAACCGAGTGTCTCTCCTTGGGGAGTGCCGATCATCTTTGTCAAGAAGAAGGATGGAACCTTGAGGTTATGCATCAATTGTCAAATGCTTAAGAAAGCCATGATTAAAAATAGATATCCCCTTCCAAAAATTGATGACCTCTTTGACTAGATGCATGGTGTATTGGTTTATTCTAAGATCAATATGTGATTAGGCTATCATCAACCAAGAATAAAAGAAGAAGAAATTCATAATACTTCCTTTAGGACAAGGTACAAACTTTATGAGTTCATTGTGTTACCATTTGGACTTACTAATGCTCTGGAAATGTTTATGAACTTAATGAACAATATATTTTAGGATTTTAGACAAGTTTGTGCTGGTTTTCTTAGATGATATTTTGATTTATTCCAAAAGCACTGAGGAGCATAATGAACATCTTAGAACTAGTTTAGATGTGCTGAGGAAGAGAAAGATGTACGGTAAGCTTTTAAAGTGACCATTATATCAAAATGAGGTATAATACCTCAGACACATAATAAATAAGGATGAAATTTCTATGGATCTCTAAAAAATCAATGCTATAAATGACTGGCTAGCTCCTAAAAATGTGCATGAAGTTAAAAGCTTCATGGGGTTGGCTGGATATTATAAAAAATATGTAAAAGAATTTTCTAGAGTCGCGGCTCAAATTACCTTGTTGCAGAAAAATAAGAAATTTATTTGCTCTGAAAAATGTGAAAATGATTTTAATTTGCTAAATGAGAAATTTAATTTAGAAGCTTCATGGGGTTGGTTGGATATTATAGGAAACATGTAAAAGACTTTTCTAGAGTTGCTACTCAAATTACCTTGCTGTAGAAAATAAAATAAATTTATTTGGTCTGAAAAATGTGAAAATGATTCTAATTTGCTAAATGAGAAATTGAAAACAACGCATGTTAATGGTTTTGGATCCCAACAAAAGCTTCACCATGGTAACAAATTCCTCTAGTGAAGGTTTGGGAGGAATAATTTCACAAAATGACCACGTAATTATGTATGAGAGCATACAATGGAAAGTACATGAGTTGAACTATGATCCCCATGACTTGGAGCTTGCTGCCATAGTACATGACTTGTGATTTTGGAGGGAATATCTATTAGGAAATCCCTTCAAACTAAAAATAGATCATCTCAGGATAAAATACATCTTCACGCAACATAACTTGAATGTAAGGAAATGAATATGGTTAGAGTTTTTATCACATTATGACTTTGATATAAGCTATATTAAGGGAATATAAAATAGAGTGACAGATGCACTAAGTCATAGGAAGCACATTTCCACTCTTGTGACGCTAAGAACACAATTCAAAGATGAAGTTAAGAAGACAATATAGGCTGATTCTTATTACCAACATGTATGGGAGAAAGTGTAAAATTCTTATCAGCTGAGATAGTGTGGAGGAAAAAGAAGTAGTAGGTCCTGAGACATTGACATAATTGGAACAAGTCAAGCTCATCTGGGAGTGGTTAAAGGAATATGCTGATAGAAAGAAGAGTTATGAATAAATAAAAAGGGTGGACAAAATATTTGAATAAGGGGACAAGGTATTCCTAAGGGTTAAGCCCAAGAAAAGTTCAATTTCATTTGAAAAGTCAGCCAAACTGTCACTTCGCTATGTTGGACCTTTTGAAGTGATAGAAGTGATAAGTTCTGTCACATACCATTTATCATTGCTTCTCACATTGTCCAAGATGCATGATGGTTTTCATATTTATTTGCTTAAAAAGTATGTATATAATATATCACATGTTTTGAATTAGAACTCCTTACAGGTTCAGGATCCAGGAATCATCGTGGTTGAGCCAATAAAAGTGTTGGAAACTCAGAGGATGAACTTAAGAAATAAAGATATAGTTCAGTGTAAGGTCCTATGGGACCACTTTTTTGAAGAAAGTATAACCTAGGAAAACCTTGATGAAATAAAAAACTACTTTTCTACACTTAATTCAGTGATAAAACTTATATTTTGATATCTGATACGATATGCTTGATATTTTTTATATTTTAAATTGACAGAAATACATCATAAAGTTGTCTGTTCGGCAAAAATTTGATGAATAAGGGCTATTTTAGTGCATAGATTATGGAAATAAGTTATTGAAAATTGTTATATTGTCAAGATTATATAATTTGGTGATTATTTTTGAAACAAAAATAAATATATTTATTTGTTTATGATTGATTACTGATGGTTATTTAGTTTAATCATCAGGATGATTATTTTAAAGGGGGAAGTATGTCATACCCTACCTTTTTCATTCTATTTTGGTTGCAAAGTGAGTTTTGATGTTAAACAATATGTGAACCTAGGACTAGTTTTGTTACGTTGTCCCGTATGCGTAACCGGAAGGATATATACACTAATATGCAATGGTATACATGGCATTGTAGTGGTACTTGCTATTGAGTTCTACACATTGATTAACGTTATAATTCATTTTACATACTTTGGATGTTAACGTTCGTTGCATTCTTCTTATAGATGATGATTTTGTTTTGTCATCATTTGTTACCTGATTACATTGTTATGTTGTTTGACATATTCATGTTGATGGTTAACATTGGATTTGTATACTTATATACATTATAATATCAATTAATATCTTTATTAAACTTCTATGAAGTGGTCATCGATCATGATGTGTTAAAAATATTATTTTATGGATAAAATAAAGGATAAGATGATTTATGTTTGCATAGCTAAAGAGAGTCGTTACTAACCCCACGTTGGTTGATTGGTCACAAACCCTTAAAACATGTAAGCATTGTTAGAAGTTATAACACCATTGTTAATATTGAAACTAAAAGGAAAATTAGTATTTTCAAATGATTTTATAAGCCCATAGTCAAGGAAAAAATATCTAAAAGGAAATAGTGTCTGAGTTGATGTTATATAAAATATTGTTTGCTAAATAATATGGTCTAAGACCATGCTTGTTAGCTAACGTTACAAAGCATCATGGTCTTTGACCATATAAATGGGTAAATGAATTGCAAAGGTTATAATGTTAATGCTTAAAATAGTGGCCTTTGACCAACCCCACAGTAATGATAATTGTTTAATTTGGTTTTAATTCAAGTATTAATCGGTCATAATCGAATCCAAGCTTATAATTAATAATTAATTTTAATCATGTTCATTGAGTGGTCGATGATCAACCCATACAAATTTTTAGTGTTATCTCCAAAATCTTCGACCATTTGAGTTTTAATCTCCATGAAAGCTTAGCTAAATTAAGAGGGAGATTTTGGAGGGAACTAGAGCGGTGGTACCTGCATGTATTAAATGCATTAACTCCTTCCCCTACGGATCTCGGGAGAAGCATGAAGCTTCTCGAGGAAGCTATTGAGGGGGTTTATGGGTATTTTTGGTTCTCATTTCATTCTTGCTACTTTTTCTCTCCTCCAAGATCTATGTTGACATTTTGTTGTGATCATTTTTAGATCAAAATTTTTTAGTTTTGGAGGAAAATACACAATTCATTCAGTTGTTATTAAATTCGGATTTATGACTTATATAAAAGGAATTTATGGAAAATATCAGATCATTTTGTTGGGTTAAACTAGTTGGATTTCTAGGTAAGGAACTTTGGAAATGAAGCCAAGGAAGATTAGAAAAAAATAAAAGGGAAATTTAAGAAAAACCCACTTACAAGCATGGATTGTTCTTCTCCTTCCTTTTCTATTTATTTTGTTATAATGATTTATATTCAAAACAATTCTCTCTACATTGATGGATTTATAGAGATATATGTGAATTTGAATAGAAATTTAAGAAATGGCTATTTAATGGATCGTGTGCTTATGGATTACGAATAAGTTGTTTGGTCTTGTTTTCCACCCTCAGTTGTTCAAAAAGCATGGGTACTTTTCCTTAAAATTATTATGGGAAATCATTTTGGGCTAATGTGTAAGTTTTCATTAAAACCCATTTTGGAAATTGTTTATATCTATATTTGCTTGGTTAGCTACTCAAAAACATGAACAACAAAGGACTATTTTCTGTCTTGTGTGTTTGGACATCTTGTTTGTTTGTATAAATATGGGTGTTGTTTCATTACAAGTGATGACATTTCCTGTTAAATAGTCTTTGGTTCATTTAAAATTCTTGTGAAATATGATAACATGAGAGTATGGATTTTTGGTTAATTTTTTTGGTGTGGATGTTAATCAACCTGGGTGTTGGTTGATAGGGTAATGTGTTTCCTGCACCTTGAGATGTAAATATAGCTCAAAGAACTACAATTTCAACCCATTTCCTGGGTACACCGTTTCACAATATTGTGTGAACTTGAAGTGATTTCTCGAAAGTTATACCTACTTAAATACATTTGTATGTTAAATAAGATCTTCATTTGAATTGTTGTTAAAAAATAGATGAATAGGGTTCCTAGAATTAGGTATTCTTAATGATGTCTTCTAAAACATTGGGGTTCCTTCTTAAATAAGGGGTTTTGTTTAAAATATGGAATTTCTCTGAAGGCATTCGTTAGTGACGGTTAATTCATGAAAGAAATATGTTTACTACTTATGGAAAATTTAGTTTTACCTTAATATGGGTATATCATTATTTGACAAATTATGGTTTCCATCATTAACATTGTCTGATAAGATGAAGGCATTTATCATTTACTGTTTGATAAAATTAAGATAAATCATTGTTTCTATTTGATAAAATTGAGATAATAATTATCTCTTTTTGATAAGATTAATGCAATCATGATTTAGTTTTTATATGATTAAGGTAGTCATTATCACTGTTGATAAGGTTAAGGTATTATTCGATATAATTGTTGACAAGACTAAGGTTATAAGCACAATCTTTGTTAGATAAGATTAAGGAATATTTCATTGTTATTGTTTGGTAAAAATGATAATTTAATCCGTATCATTGTAGGAATGATTAAGGTATTATTTAATACTATTGTTGAAAGACTTAAGGTAATAATAATTACGAATTCATCTGTTTAAGGGTGTATGTAGACGTTAAATATTGATTGGATTCTATGAATTGGTTCTGTCGAATTGAATTATAATACCATCTTAGTTTGATCCAATGTAAATGTTAAAGGTGGATCAAGTTAACTTGATTGTTAATCATATTGTCCAAAATCTAAATTTCTAATACACTTATTATTCATTATCAAAGTATGAGTTTACTTCCTTATGGTATGAAATGGTAATGTAGGTAATCATGATTACTGCATTGGTTTCATTCATGTAGTAAACTTGATATTATTTGGAAATTGAATATGTTGGAATTGTTGTGATGTTTTTAATATATTCATTGTATTGCAATAAACAACAAAGGTGTTGAGAATGACAATTTATGCCAATTCATTATGAACTAACCATTTTAACATCTTTTTCTCTCCTATAGATGGCGGAGATAAGTTATCTTTTGCATATGATAAAAAAATAATTACACATGTTTTACATGCTTATCTATGCTGAATTAATTTTATTATTTGTATGGATTCTTGTAAGTGAAGGTTATACTTCATAGTTATATTAATCAAAGAAACATAGATTAACCTGTTATAATTAAAAGATTATATTGCATAATCTTATTGTACTTTGTAATCATTATTAGTTTTATAAATGATATTGCTGAAGTTTACTTATACCTTATGTATGGCATTTGTAATGCTGATTTACAACATAATGTTATTATATAAATTGAATGGAAAATGTTACCATTATTTGATGATTTATCATTAAGTTGAGATTTAAGTACACTAGTATGAAAAGATAAATGAAGTGAATGTATCTATGATATAATTGACAATGTGTGAAATTTTAATTGAGTGCGATTAAGTATACTTTCGTAAGAGAACAATTATACAAATAAAAATTAAGTATTACACACGACATTATCAAAATGTACATATACATGTTTGATGCAGTAATACAAATTTTTTAATTAAAATCCTAATAAAGATAATAATGAGTTTGCATTCTATTTATATAGAATAGTGTTATCATAAAATTTTATTATACCACAAATATAAGTACAGTCAAAAGACATGAGTTGATGTGATAAATCTATCGCTGCGATAAAACAAGGATTATTTGTAAACTAACCAACCTGTGGTGAGGTAACTAAAGGGTTGCAATGTCCCTAACAAATGAGTATTAATCATGTCAATTCTAGATGGCTACGAGGGGTCAATGATCACATAATGATACGATTCATTATGTGAACGTTTCCTATTTATAGGGATCTTGAGTTTTTCTAATTAAGATCCAATCTTTATGAATGCTATAACATAATCCAATACTACATTTTACAATGGAATAAGAGTTATCTAACCTAAACAACAGGAACACCTCTATACCAAATTATGTTGGATATGGGGAAGGAAATGATTACGTAATGATGTAAGTCATTACGTAAACATTTTATTTCCCCTAGGCAACCTAAGTTGGCACTGATGTGCCCTTCTGTACATGTTGGACATGTGTTGTACTTTGTGCATGATTATTAAACACAAAAAGTACTAACTAACTAATTCAAATCCATATAACTAAGTGATAATGGTACGGTGAAAGGACACATTTTTGATGATGAGTGTGGCATCAAAAAACTGAGCATGCAAAACATTTCTCTCAAACTTTGGCCAAAGTAGTGTAAGTTGTTGATTACAGTGTCAGATTCACTGAGTTCCTAAACTTGGGTGTGAGATGCCGAATGAAATTCAATTGATTGAATTTCATGTAGACAATTAGGAACTACACTCTATTATCAATATTTTTTTTAGTTTAACACACAATATACTTTTTATACACACTCGTGGAGAGTGAACTATGTGGGATCCAGTAGATCTAATTGAACCATACAACCGCACATGGTTTTGATGTTATGAGATGGATTGAATTTTTAATAGTTGTTGGATTTAAATGTTGTGTATTTAAATCGATGAAGGCATAAAGTTAGAAAGGGATATATATCTAAAAAATTTCCCCTAATTTGGAGCATTGATAAAGTAGGTGTTATATAGAAAATAAGGATAAAAATATAATGAAAATGATATAAAATTATAATTGTACCTTGTGGAATTAAATGAAATAATCACAATAATCAACATACTTAATGGAACAAAGATTATCCATAATGAGTGAATGTAATAAAATAACTTGATACAAAATATGATTAGTGAACATACTTAATGACGTGTACTACATTTTAAAAGTATGAAAATAGGAAATAATGAAAGTTGGTAACTTTTTGAGTTACTATAACCCTCTTTGAGAACCTAATATCATGTATTAATAAATTTTGAACATGTGGTAATGAAAGAATTAGTTACTTCATCTATCAAAGATAACTTCAAGTATATAAGAAGTGTAGATGCTATGTCCCTTCATCTTCTTGTTAGTATCCTACATGTTATAACTTAGGATGGCTACATGAAGGGTAGTGAGGATGTAATGATGAATATCATTACGTGGTCACTATCTTTCCCATATAGATCCTAAGGTGGTACTGATAGGGTCCTTTCAATTAGTAGGATGAGTCAAACATGGAATATTCTTCTTCTTAACTAAATCACCTTCTTTAATAACAAAAAAAATCCATATAGTTGTGTTGAGATGGTTGTGTGGTGACGAAAGATGAGTTTCTTGGGCTTGTGTGTAGTCCTGAAACTAATCTTGCAATACAATGCTTAGTATCCTTAGCCAAGGCAATGTATTAGTTGACTACATTTTCTATTCACCAATCCCCTATTTTATTGTATTGTATACCAGATAGAATACAACATGTATGTTTTTAAGGTAGACACGTAGGATATGCACATAGTTATCAAAAGGTTTAACCAAAGTATATAAAGTATACACACTTGAGTAGAGTGATTCATGGAGATCATGGAGATCCGGATATACCCTTACAACTGCACGTGGTTATCATATGGATTTTGAATATTAAAATGGTGTTGGATTATTTAGCAATAAGATAAATAATAATGTTAATCATTATAAGGATTAATTGAACTTAAGGTTTATATTCAAAATCCTTTAATTTGGATGAATCATAACATGCATTCTATAGATAACAAGATTTGTTGGGAAACTTACAGGAAGATAACTTTGGGAGGGTGGATAACATTTATGCCCTATGAAATAGATGCAGAGAAGAGGATTTATGAGATTGGAAAAATAATCAAACTCTGTAGACACTCAAATTTGGCAATCTATCCTTTGACATTAATGCTCTTGACATTGCACACTTGTATGGATAAATACACTCTCTTCACTCCATAACAAACCATGATAGAAATTCATGCACTTTATTATCTTTACATACCTCATTTTAATTAGTCTCTAAAGTTTAAATACATAAATTACATCTAGAAAGATCCATGCTTAGGACCATGAAGTTAAAATGATATTTTCTCCCTCCAGTCCAAAAATAATGGTTTTGATCGGGATGCAAAATTATATCCTGACCATAATGTATGGTTTTGAAACAACATGTTTCGAGTTAATTATTTTAATTTTATAATGTTCTTATGAAAAAATATACCCCCTTAGTTGGTATTTCATGACATAATAACCTCCGAAAGAATATATAAACAAGTAAATCATACCTCATTTAGGGACCTGAAACTTTATGAACTCCTCATGTAAAACTAAGCACTAAAGACGCAAAAAGCTCCTTGAAATATGAAATAAATCATGCACATCCTATAAGGTGCCACCCTATACTAGTATGAAGTATCCTCCTAGGTCTAGGAGTCTTCATCTTAATCCTATAAGTAAGCAAAGTGACCCTTCCCAAAAATTTCAAGAAGTGTAAAACTCAAGAAAAGCATTATGAAACACAATTGTCAAGTTTTGATTGCACTATAGTAGATATCACATGCTAGGAGACACATGTGTAGTATGAAACCTCTTCATAGTAGTGGTGATGTTGGTGATGCACAAGGGTTCCCACAACCCACCTAATTTTATTTTGAAAAAACCCCTTCTTGCACTACAAAGGTTTAAGGGTTTGAGCAGATTTTATAGAGCCATTCTGATGGTGAGCGAATAAGAATAACACACATTTATAGATAATTGAAGCACTTGAGAAGTTGTTGACCTAACTTCTAGGAAGGTCCAAGATTTTATAGAAAGGTCAGGACCATACAAACGCTATAGACTGAGTTATACGATTTTTACTGGGCTCAATTTTAGGTTATAATTTCATTAATAAAGAACTTCCAGTTCCAAATATTCATGTTCCAAAAATTATACCACCCATAATATTCCAAATGCACACAGAATCAACTAAGTGCACTCTCTCCCTTTTGTTTTGGTATTTTTTAGATCAATAGTCACTTTGAAAAGTGTTATTCTGATTTGTGTAATTAATTTTGGAAGTTAATTATATCATAATAACCACCTGTAATATTATCCATCCTTTATATGTATGTTAATTATTAAATTAAAAAGGGTGAGATTCACTCCCAAAAAGTGAAATCATTTGGTGAACTTGACCCTCTCTAATCAAAAATTTTAGCCCTAACCTTAGTGGCCTTAGGGTTTCATCTAATATTTAGGTATGATTTGTTTGCATCAACATTGTGCATTATTGATAGAGGGGTTCTCTTCTATTTTTCTTGGTTATTGTGTTTCATCATGCCAAATCTATAAGATCATTATCAATATCTATATATCTTGTGCCAATCTTCTGATTCTCATCCCACTCTTACTCACCCTTGTGCTCAAGTACATGTTGATCTATTTGTTAATGTTATTTTTAATATTACTACAGATCATTCATATGGTGATGGTCCTAATACTAACTTATAACACCATACCCAAGACCTTCTTGAGTATGAGGTACACCACTTATAACATTTTTTTCACGAACATACCAAAAACATTGACATTCTTCTATTGTTGTAAGAGTTCAACTCAAGCATGCCTCTTTGGTAATATATGTTATACCCACATCTATTGTGTCTACTTCCTTAGGGGCACTTAAAATTCCTATGCAAAATGTGTCTATGCATATTCCTGTGGCCCGTACTGATACTAATTGTCCTATCTATCATCGTAATTCCTCACATGTATCTTCATCTAGAAAACATGATCTTGAGTCCCTTGTTCATTCTTTACAAACACAAATCTTAAAATTATAACAATGTATCTCTCAAAATTCTAATTCTATGGACTCTTCCCAATTGTTGCATAATCCATTTCCACCTAAAGTTGTCTCATATCCTTTTCCTATTATTTTTATTACACCAAATCTTCATATCTATGATGGAAAGGGTGATCCCTAAGAGCATATTATATCATTGCATATTACTTATTTTGACTATGCATCTAATGATATATTGCTTGCTAAGTTATTCCATATAATCCTTAAGGAATTTGATTTGAAATGGTTTTACTACCTCCCCAAACATTTTGTGTTCTCTTTTACTACAATCAAAAATCAATTTTCAGCCCAAATTTTAACCAACATTGGGGATAAGATATCTTATGCACAAATGTCCAAACTCAAATAAGGATCTAATGAGCATATCAATGATTATTTCTTGTGTTATAAAACAATGCTTACCAAAATGAACAAAATATTATTTGACAATGAATTACATGATCTTTTTGTGTAAATTTTGTTTCCTTAATTACAAGATTCATTCATTTTGATAAGTTTCAATCTCTTGACCATCTATGTCATACACTAAAATAAAGTGAAGATAAGATATTACACATGAAAAAACTGAAGTATGCTGCTAGCTCCCCTAATCCATAAAATGCCAAGTTTCAAAGAAAATCTACTTTCAAAGGAAAATCTAATGACCCTATGGTTGCTTCTAAAGACATTGTCAACATTGTTGCTTAATTTACTAAGCTACAATTAAAACCTACAAGATGATAATTTACATGGTTACCTTGTCCTCAGTGTATGGTTCTAAAGATTACAATCTTAAGTCTCTCCCTCCATTATTTGAGGTTGATACAAGAAAACATCAAAGTAAGATATTCGATTCTAATGCTTATTGTGATTATCATAGATGTATTGGTCACTCTACAGATAGATGTCTTAATTTATGACATGTCACTCAACATCTTATTGACTCTAATGCAATCGATTGGGATGAGCCCACTGAATCTTATAAGCCTATAAAAAAAAAATCTAAATTGAAAATATTCAATTATCCACTTCCTAAGCATACTAATGACACGTCTACTTTGAAAGTTAATAACAATCATTGTGTGGTGCCATCACCGCCTTCTTATGATCATCCACTTGATGCTATGATTGAGACAATTACTCGCACATCAACTTATACATTGCTCATTTATTTTGATGATTCTGATATAAATAACTCACTTATCTCTGAAACATTATATATTCTAGTCTATATTCATCATATTATTATTCAGGGTGTCTTGATTATTCCACATAACAAGGATAATGTTTGTGCATGGCTATTAGTTTAGTCTCTTGGCATTCCTTTTGAGAGTTTTGCACTTGATTTTGATCCACACTTTCAACGCATTACACTACCCATTACAGTTGGTTTTATCAATGCACAAACTTCATTTTAAGTCGTTAAATATGTTGCTATTGGAGTATTGCATCTAGGTATCCCTTGGCTAAGTGTTATTAAGGAAGTTCCATCCATCGTTTGTTAATGTATCAAGTTTATTCATCATAAAAAATTCTTCACTATTCAAGGTATTCCTTTTACGGATTTCTCTCCTAGCGTGCCTAGTTATTCTATACTTTATATACCCCTCCCTAGTGAATTTATAGATATGTTTATTGTTTAACACACTACTTCACATAACACTAGTTCCCCTCAGTCTCACGATAGGCCTTTGGTTGCACAAACATATTCATATAGTTTTAGGTCTCTTAATAGGCCTTTATTTGCACATGTTACACCACATAGTTGTAGGGATGCTAGGTCTCATGCTAGGTCTTCTTTTGCATACATTATCTCTAGTGTTTTGCAACCACATATCTTCTAGCTTTACGAATCATCCTAAAATTTCTCATAGGTCTTCTAGGATTTCTCATTATTATAGTCCACTATGTAGGTATAAAACATTGTATTCTACTCGATGCTCTACTATTTATGGTTCTCCGGATATGAATTTTTCAGCACATATCACCACCAAGCTTCTACTTGCACTCGAGTCACATTATATGAAACATTTGAGGTTTAACACCTCCATCACCTTTGGTAGTTGTCTTGTGTCCTTACAAGGTTCTCTTGGTATAGCTCTCATGATATCGCCCTACTTCCCAATGACACACTTTGTTTATAGGTTTAATTTGTTTGTTAAGGAAACAATTCCACACCCGAACCTCACTTTACACACACACACACAGAGGGGGGGGGGAAACCTTGTTTCCCATATTTAGTTACACACTCTATATCAACACTTAAATATTTTCAAAATACAAAATATGATGTAGGGGAATCATCATAAGAATGTAAAAATTGTGGAATTTCCATTCTTATCGTATCATAAGATCATCAAAGAAGGTTTAGGTTCATTCTATAGTGTTATAAGGAGGTGATTCATTAGAAATTTCAAATTAGAGGTTTTCCCTCCTAAATTGTAATTCAAAATTTGAAATCGTGTAAAGCAGGAAAGTGGTCTGTAAGGGGTGAAAGGAAATAGATGTTGATGTTCTAAGAGTGTAATAGGGTTTTGAACATGTTATAAGGGGTCATAGAGTTATGTATAAGTCCATAAAGATTAAAAAAGAATGTAATGTACTTATCATGACCATGTATGAGCATATGAGGAGTCATGATTCTTGTAAGAGACAGTTAGGCTATGAGTAAAAGAGAGAGAATGAGATAAATACGATCAAGAAATAGTTATGGGATTCATTCCTTGAGGAAGAGTAGAGTATTTTTTTTGGATAAGATAATTTTTTTTTTAAGGGGACCAAAAAACCCCGTACAAAAAGAATCCACTTTCAAACAAAAACCATCAAAGAGCCATGGAGGCTAAGTAAAAAAGACTTGGCAGAAAACCACCAAAAAATAAAGCTAGAATGCTATAAAGTCTGTATATTAACCAATACATTTTTTGACAAAAAATCCCAAAGGAGAAACAAACAAAGAAAAATAGAGAAGGTTAGCCAAAGGATAGCCATTAATTCTCCATGGATTTACTACGGGTTATGGTGCTCGGCCTGCCATCCTTCCTGCTAGCAACTTTTATGATCACATGCTTTGGTCTTTTCTCCTCCTTTTCCTCGGTCTGAGATTTCATGGGATCCTTTATGCTTACCTTATCCTTGTATTTAATCATCATCTCCATGTCAAAATCCTCGTCAGTCTCAGAATCATCGCTTTCAGAATCACTAAGCATGAGCTTCATGTTGGGCTTGCTATCCTCCTTGGCCAATTTATCTTGTAAGATAGAAATCCTCTATTCATGCATAACAAAATCAGCTTGAATACCCTCAATTCTCTTGTTCTGAACCTCAAGATTGTGTTGACACTCCTTTAATTCCTATATGAGATTCTTGTTAATAGTAAGGATAGTGTTAGATGTTGATTCAACACGGAACAGTCTAGCTTCCCAATCTATGAAATCCTATTCCCTTTTACCATAAATCTATCTCACATTATCAACCCCATTTTTCATATTGCATAGGGAATCCGCTGTTCCCTAAGTAAATTATTTTCCTTTCCTTTTCCTCATACGATTAAGGGCTGAAGCCAAGGTTTCATGATGCGACTCGGGTTCACTATTTTTCCCAGGATGAGTAGGAATAATGGGCTGGCTTCTTTGGACTAACAGAAAAGTTAGAACTTGATGGAGAGGGATATAAAATTTATTGTTTTTGAAGTCCTCAATAGTGTAAAGTAGAGACCTATAGAGGAAGAAATCCAAACTCATGGTCTGGTCTCTACAGAAGAAATTGAGAATGGAGAGATGGTGTGAAAAAATATTCCAGAATTTCCCCTCTAAGGTCAATTATTTCATGACCAAAAGACAAACATCAACCCATCATTCAGGAAGGCAGGTTTGAGTGATACTGTTATCAAAAGCCACAATGTTTTCCACAACTTCAAAAAAAGTTGAAATTTCATGTTTTTGTAGGTTGTATCCTTATAGATTTTAAGCCCATCTATTTTCAGACCCGTTATCTCATCTATGTCACTCTCAAAGTCCCTAATTTGAACCCCTCTAAAAGTAAATCCCCCATTAATCCAAGTGTTACCAAAATCCATTGAAAGTGTATGGTCATTACCTATTAGGTGACAAATGTACTTGGTGATGCCCCCTTTGTGCAATATCTTCCACAAAGCATTGTCTTTTTTAGGTGAAGGAAGGTAATATGTTCTGTGCAGTCCCTGTCGCCTCTCATGGCTCTTTCGATCTTTCTATCTTCAAACATGTAATAGCAGTCACCAATATTTAATAATTTAAATAAATGGTAAATAAAATGAGTCGTAGGAGGAGTAAAGGAGTTAGGTGAAGAAGAAAATTTTGTATGTAACAACTATAGATTATGAAATAAACTCTATTTGCAATGTATGCTGATCTCCTTCTTGTAAGTTTTTTAGTTTTACCTTGATGTTATGGTAAAAATATTATGATTTTATTTATGGGCACATAGAGTTACTCGTTTTTCATAGATATTGCATGAAAGTTGAATAGTGGACACCCTATTTTAACATGCAAGTTCATATTTGAGACTATGTACAATAGTAAATGTGTATTGTTAAAGGTTCTTGGTGTATTAAACATGTGTAAGAGCCTTTTATTTAGCAGCATCCACATGATGAGAGGTGTTTAAATTTTCTACTCAAGCGTTGGGATTAAACAAGTTTTTATTTTATATTACATGCATGAATCTCTAAGAGGTTTAACACTGATATAGTGAGTGCTAGAATGAGATAAGGTATTTCTCATGATTTAAAAAGTGTGTTAAAAATGGTGTAATAATATCATTGTCAGGGGTATTTACCTTTGATTTGAGAATAAGAGCATAGGTAAACAACTATCTTGAACTGTGATTGTGTATTGATGTACAAATTTTGAGATTCTTGGACAAAGACAATATGAATTATTGAATCCAATGAGAATAGTAAGATAATGTTAATTTTAAAGGATTATTCCAATGATATTAAGGTCAAATAGTGGAGATATTCTTGTGATATTATCTATCCTAAGTGTAACTGGGAGTAAATAGAAAAAACCCTACTGAGACAATTTTGTAGCTATAATTCATAAGTGATCTAGAAGATTATTTAGTGAATGAAGCTTTACTGCTAGGTTATAAGAAAGGGACAAGTTAAAACCATTATTGTGTCCAAAATATAGGGCTTAAAAACCATTATAACTCATTTAAAAAGTTTTATTGCTTTCTCGGGTTGAGACAGAGCCTCCTAGGGTTTGAGAAGTAAAACTTCAATTTCTTGTGAATGAACCATGGGAATTCCTTGAAAATTGGTAGATAACCTCTTGACCTTGTATATGAAAGGAATGCGAAGGAATTTTTTGTAAATGAGTTGTAGGGTTTCAGTTATCTTTGACAGTTCCGTAGAGGACAGATTGAACACACTGATAGACATAATTGATAGGGATAGTTTCTAAGGAAGTACAATTTGAAGTGTGAAATAAGTATTGAAACTTGGAAGGGAGTTAAAAATAGTAAAAGGATATATAGAAATATTTGGAGGGAGTCTTGAAACCCTAGGAGAATAGATATACATAAAAATGCCTAGGACCAGGGTTAGTATGATTTTATTATACTAGGAAAGCAAAAGTGGGCTTTAAGGGTGAAGATAAAGTAGTTGAATGATGAAATTTGAGGCACACCACGATGATTTAATTTTTTTTGGGTCTGTATGAATCCTTCTAACCTTGAATGTTTGAGGAACATAGTCTTAAGATTTTAGTAAGGGTAGTTTTGGAGTAAATTAGAGAAATAGTGGAGAATTTCTTGATTCTAATCTATTGATGAATGTTGTCATGTTGAGATGAGTGTGCGAGATAGGGTAAAACTTTATCTTTAATGAATTTGGACACCAACATCGAGCCAGGATGCCATCTCCCAAGTTATCCTCTCTAGGAAACCCCACCGTGTTTTTATCTTAGTCACTTCTTTTGGGTCTCTTTTATCTTTTAGGCATCTTATTTTCTTATGGGTCGGCCTTTGAGTTGTCAATTACAAAATTAAACCAAGGGAATCATATAAATACAAACCTATGTGACCAAAATAAAGGACCAAGCTCTAAGAATCTGTTATCATTACGTAAGTTTAAATTCAAAGGCATCTAAGAGAATTCAAGGCATTCATCTAGCACTCATAAAGGGACAAGGGACTACATTTTCTGCATACACGCATATGAGGGGAAGTTAATTTTTCCATCCACACATCTATTTACATTGGTATATCTTGCTATCACCCATTATCACTTACACTTGCATAAGGGCCTCCTAGGGAACAATTTCTACACACATGCACAAGAACTACATGGAGTTCGAGATGTAGTGCAATAATTGATCATAAGTTCACTATGTCGGGTGATCGTCAAGGTCAGTCCGACTCCCCATTTGGAATCTTTTATTATTTGGGATTTGATGTAGTTTGAGGGTTTTACAGGTCATCTTCTCTTTAAAGGTTATATGCAAATTTGGTGATCATCTAGAGACATATAGGTGACTAAAAACGAAGGTTAGCGACACTTGTGTGACATAAAAAAACCAATTTCTTATCTTCTACATACTCATAGGCACTCAATAGAGGTCTATGGTGCCTAGGTGCCCTCGCTCTAGTCCAGGTGCCCTAGTCCCAACTAACCCAAAGTTTCTAGGAGTTTTTGTATGATTATGACAATCTGTTCCTCTTGTTCATCAGTATTCCAGTTCATAATACTTTGGGATCAAGTGTGAAATCAGCTAAGTCTTCTACTCTCTCTCTCTCTCTCTCTTGTACTTAGGGTTTCATATTTCTTTAGTTTATTTCTTGTATTAGATATATACTTTGGCATTTATTTATCATATGTGACTGTACAATTGAGATTTCAAAAATTCTACATTTGTTAAATCATTTGGTGAACCCTACTTTTGAGCACTATTGGATCTTTCTTTCTTCCTTTTGCTTCAATAACCTAAGTTTCTTCCATCATGGCTATTTTTATCTATGAATTTTTGCATGCTAATCCTAAATTTAAGGATAAAATCAACTAATAATTACATTCATGCTAATACTCCTTCGGATCATATATATCATTTATTTATTGATGCATTTTCTCAATATTTTACTTTCCCATATGATGTAGTTACCGCTCTTTTGTGTTTATGATAATGATCCCCCTCTTTATATTAATGCTTGCATCTTTAACATAGGCATTATACGGGTACTATTTGATAATGGATCTGAGATCAATCTTTGTAATTTTACATTTCTTTAGCAACTTGGCCTTTCCTCAGCTAATATCAGTCCAACATCTATTTCTATTCATAGTTATGATTATTTTTCACGACCGTGCATGTGACATATAACCTTACCTAACACAGTTGGTCCAAAAACCATCCCTACAATATTTTTTGTTATCAATGTCAAGCTCCAATACAATTTCTTACTTGGTAGACAATGGCTTCATGATATGTAGGCAGTACCTTCTACAATTCATCGGTGCGTTAATTTCCTACATGATGGTTGTCTATATACTATTCTTGTTGACCGATACCTATTCAAATATTGTAGTATAGACCCACTCACTTCTCTCCCTACTCCATTTTTCTATCACAATACCAATCATCCATATAATCCTCCTACATATGTCACTGATGATTATTAACTCACAAAACCTCCTACCCCTACCACCAACATGATTTGTATCCAAGGATCCATTTGTGTATTGGACACTATGAAATCTAATTTATCTCCCCAAGAACACTCCGTATCGACACTCCATACTACTAATGTTATGGTAATTTTCCATGGGTCTGCCCATACATTGTACGTCATACCACCTTCTTCTTCTTCCCATGAGCACTCTACATCAACACTTCCTCCTTTCATATACACTGTTTTCATCAACAATTATTATTGGTCACATATTGAATTCAATCCTAATTACTCTGATACTGTTTGTACATGTGATAGATTAACTCGGCTTAGACTCATACTTGTGGATCTCCTCCCTCCACCTTAGTCTCCTCATCTCTATCAAAAATATATTCACATTATTGTTGCTTATGGTCTCCATGTCTTCCATTTATCAATTAGGGAAAATTTTAGTGGCGAATATTCGTAATATGGCGAATATTCCATTTTTGAAAATTTTGAAAAGGCAAATTTTTTGGCACGGGTCAGTGACCTGTTCGCCTAAAAATTACACTTTAATTTTTTTTAGGGGTCGGCTTCACCTACCCTTGAAAAATATCCCCTATATAAACCTAGATTATTCGCCAGGTAGAACACTTCTACTTCACATTTTTCAACAATATGATTTATCCCGTATTATAGATGTGCGACAAGGGGGTAAGTTATTGACACGTGACAAGGAGGGTTTGCAGACAAGGAGATACTGTAGATATTGACGCATGACAAAGAGTTTGTTGACGAGTGAAATGGAGTTTTTTTCGATGAGCAAGAAGAGGGCAGAGGCTACAGACGCACGACAAGATATTTGCTGTCGCACGTCAAAAAAATGCATTGACGTGCATCAACAGACCTCAGTGACGCGCGTTAACATAGTTGTTGACGTGCATCACTAAGGTCTGTTGACGCGCGTCAATGAGGGTTATTTGTTGACGCGTGACCTTGATGGATAGTTGACGCATGAAAAGATGGCACAACAGATATTGATGCATAACATATGCATGATAAAGAGTTTGTTGATGCATGACACAAATATTTTTTGATGAGAAAGTAGAAGTCGGAGGCTGCAGACACGCGATAGGAGATTTTGCTGTCGCACGTCAAAAAAAATGCAGTGACGCACGTCAATAGACCTTAGTGACGTGCATCAATAGACCTTAGTGACGCACGTCAACAACCGTGTTGACACGCGTCACTAAGGTTTGTTGACGTACGTCACTGAGGGTGTTGTCACACGTCACTAAGGTCTATTGACGTGTGTCACTAAGGTCTGTTGACGTGCGTCACTACATTTTTTTTGACACACGACAAGGAGGTATAGTAGATATTGACACATAGCAGATGCACGACAAAGAGTTTGTTGATGTGCGACACAGAGATTTTTGATGAGAAAGTAGAGGTCGGAGGCTGTCAGACAGCACCCTCAGTGACGCGCGTCAACAAACCTCAGTGACGTGTGTCACTAAGGCCTGTTGACGCGCGTCACTAAGGTCTTTTGACGTGCGTCACTGCATTTTTTTGATGTGCGACAACAAAATCTCCTGTCGCGCATTTTAGCCTTCTGTTGCAGCACTTGATAATCAGGTGAAATTTTTTCATACAACCCCCAAAAAATTTACCTTCCTGCGAAACCGGTTCCGGGGATATTCGCCAAGTATTCTCCACCTCTGATTTCCAAGAGGTCTCTTAAAATGAACCCTGTCATCAATATTTTTTGCACTCACTTCTTGCACATTTCCACCTAAACTTGGGAAATATTTCCTTGACTACATTGGTGGCTCTGTGGATCCTAATCATATTGATATCACATTTTTAATACCTTTGGAACATGTTTATATTTACAAAGATTCATTTCTCAACTATACACAACATCTCACTCTCAGGTATGTACATATATGTCCACTACCACCTTTCACTGATGAAGAATATGCAATGGGCATCTACAATTTATGCCGCAATGGCTATTTATTTGATCAACCCCATAATATTGCTTACCAGGTCATTGACGCTTCTCCATTTGGATTCGTCCATGGCAATGCTGATCTCTTAGACAATGTTACTTGATTCTTCTTCACATAATAAAATTGGGGGGGCATCATGCTTACTTCCCCTCTCCTAGAATTTTGTAGGGTTCTCTCTAATTTATGCTACCATGCTTCATGATTTACATCTAGTATTTCTCATTCTTTGTACATACATTAATACACACAAATTGTATTATCATTACCTTATGACGTACCCCTATCCTAATGTTCACACTTGATTTATGAGGGCATACTATATACATGAACCTCACACACTACACATGCTTTGTGCTTTATGATACAACTTTCTAACACCCTCTTCTCACACATCACACCACCCTATGACGTACTCTAGTTCCAGGATTCATACTTGACTGCTGAGGGTTTGAATCTGAAATGAACCTCACCACATTTACACTCTTTATGTTATATACTTAATTGATCTATCTATCTAGCACATATTTTCAAACCATTTCTTGATGGCACACTCTCGTTCTATGGTTCATTCTTGACTGTTGAGGGGTATTTTATAAATGAACCTCATTTCATGCTTCATCCACATATTCTTGAGGGGCATGTTACTCCTATCAAATACGCATTGCATACCATTCCATCTCTCTCTCATTCACAACATGTTGCATATCTTGGTCACACTTACTCTTGTTGGCTCATACTCACATGTTACACTTTGCTTACTATTTTAGTCAAATATCTAATATGTCATTACCTTTTCTATATACACATGCACATTCACTTGTTCTCTAGTTGTGAATGCAGACTTTCTACATATCTTTACATGTAATAGTGATGCTTGGAACTGTACTTGTTACCACTCCCACTGAGGCTCCTGGGGGAATCTACTTTCTTACACACTACATGTGTTATTATTTCATTTTATACTAATTCATATTCTTACTAGCACACTACTTGTTCCATTGATCATACACGCTTTTACTCTTTATTTTTCTAACATGCTAATGGGTGCTTCATGTGCAAAATTTTCTTTACAGGACTATTTTCCACCATGGTTATCTGTTACAATTTACTTATTATTGTATTCTATTTTATGTCATTATTTTCAGGCTTTTCCCCATGTCTTGCTTGTTCATTTCTTGTATGATTTTGACTGCTTTGGCCCTGATTGTCTTGCGACATTGTGAATGATGTCTCGTGTTTGAAACCCAATTTTCATGGTCTAATTTTTCTTCACTATTTCTTTTTTACATTGTATTTTGTAGCATGCTTGTCACTTTTCTATTAACACATGTATCTAACCACTTTATTTACATATGCCTTGGTTTCTACCATGCACACTCCCCCCTGTAGGGTATTAGTTTTAGATCAGTTTCTAGTCCTCTCCTTTAGATTTCATGCTCATATTAGTGTCACATCCACCCCAAATGAGGGGGGTATACATTGGGTGAATCAGTCACCCATATAATAGCTTAGAGCTTTAGTATAATTCTACATAGTACATGAACAAAATAGGGTTACAATTACAGAATGGCCTAGAATCTTACTTAGGTCGTTAGTTTAGCATAGAAACCAACACCCAGATAAAAAAAATTGTTCCTGGGCACTCCTGACCTTTCCTGGGCACCTATGATCATGGGACAATTATATTTACTTTCTCAAATCAATGCAATTTTTAACATTCACAAATTAGTTTTCATAGTATAGGAACAATCCTCCAATAATCAGTATGCATTCTATTTCCTTTTTCTCCTTGGAACAACATAGAACTAAACACAGATCACACTAGTTGTGGTGGTATATAAATTTAGGAAGTAGTCATGGAAGGAAAGTAAAACTAGACCTCTCTCCCAAAAATTCTTCTGTCGTGGCATGGGATCACACAAAAAAGCACTTGTCATGAGATTGAATAAAAAACTAATTCTTTGTGTGAGATCACCCAAAAAAATTGCTCTTTTATAATAGTTCAAGACATTTTCTATCCCTTTCACAATTCATGGATCAGGTATGCACTTTCCTTTTACTAATTTTTCACGTTTTTACATAATTTTACACACTTTTTATAGAGCTTTCATAATACATGACTTTGAGTACTCTTTCAATCTTCTTTTATAGGTCCATATTTAATACGTAACAAGAATCTTCCCTTCATCAAGCTACAATAACAGTAGGTACAACTCATACGATTCACCCCTAAGGTCATTTCCTTTTTCTTAGCTTCCATACTTCATTTTTTATTACTCCATTCTTTCACTTGTCTCTTAGGTACGCTATCACCATCAAACTTTACATGGTTATTAGGTACACATCTGTTATATAATTTATGTTATTGATTATTCACTCAAGAACATAAAGTGAGGGAAAATATAGACACAAAATCATGCACTCGGGTACATTTCTAGGTCCTAGGAACATACTTGCATTTGTATGATTCCTAAGTGAGAAAAATAGTAAATTATAACTATATTTGGCCTCTTTGATTTTTTTATTATCTTATTTTTGGTCTTACACACCCTACATCCTAGTCTGAACTTTATTTTTTTATCTTTCATGACTCTGAACACCAGCGCCCAGCCAGGATGCCAGTTCTAAAGTACCTTCATCCCCTCTGGGCACCCCAACATCTTTTTATATTATTTTGGGTCTATTTTATCTTTTGGGAATCTTATTTTCTTATGGGTTAGCCTTCTAGTTGTCAATTATGAAAGTCAACTAAGGGTATCATATAAATACAAAGCTATGTGACTAAAATAAAGGATCAATCTCTAAGCATCTATTATCATCACCTAAAGTTGCATCCAAAGGCATCTAAGAGCATCAAAAGCACTCATTTAACACTCATATAAGGGACAAGGGACTAAATTTTATGCATACATGCATAGGAGGGGAAGTTAATTTTTCCATCCACACATCTATTTACATATGTATATCTAGCTATCACCCGCTATCACATGTACTTGCACAAGGGTTTCCTAGGGCACGATTTCTACACAAATGTAAAGAACTACATGGATTCTAAGATGTAGTGCAAAGCTCGGTCATAAGTTCATTTTATTTGGTGAATTTCTGAGTCAGTTCGACTCCCCATTTATCATCTTTTATTTTTGGAATTTGATGTTGTATGAGGGTTTTGTATGCTATCTTATCTTTGCATGTTATAAGTGAATTCAATGATCAACCAATGACATACAAGTGACCAAAAGTGAAGGTTAGAAATTTTTTTGTGACACAACAAAAACTAGTTTCTAAGCCACTGTGCAGTAACAAGTGCCCAGTAGAGGTCTTTGGCGCCTAGGCACCTTCACCCCAGTCCAGGTGCCCTAGTCCCAACTCATCTGATGGTTCTAGGATTTTCTATGTATGATTGCAAAAGTGTGCTCCTCCTGTCCATTACACTTCTAGTCTAGAATACTTTGGGATCAAATGTGAAATCATTTAAGTCTTCTACTCTCTATCTTGAATTAGGGTTTCATATTTATTTATCTTATTTCTTGTGCTAGATATTTACTTTAGTGTTTATTTATCATACGTGAATCTACAAATAGGATTTCACAAATTCTATATTTGTTAAATCGTAAGGTATAGGGCACAAGAAAGAAATTGAAAAAGAATATTGAGAGAGGATTAGGTAAGAGACAAGGGGAAAAGAGAAATCAATAAAAAATTAGAATGAGAAGAAAGTCTGTGAAGAGGTTGTGAAGGCCTCAAGGCTAAAAGAGGTCAAGAAATATGAAGAAAGTAAAGAAAGATGAGAGAGAGATGCATGTAAGAGTGAAGAAGCACATGGTGAAGTGTTTATGGACATAGGGAAAGGTTTATAAGATGAAAAACCAATTGTTGAAGTTGATGAAGTTGGTAAGAAGAGGAAAAGTGAAGAGTATGGGCAACTTACAGTCCATTTGAGAAAGAAGAGTGATGAAAAAAAGATGAGCAAGAGTCATATGGAGATGAAGAACATCCTAAATCATGAAGAACAATGTATATTAGTTATTGATGTGTTTGTTTTTATAGGTGTATCTCCTGATAGATTGGAAATGAAAAATATGGAGAAGAAATTCAAGAAAGAAAGATACAAATTTGAATCCCATGCAAGGATACAAAACCAAATTTAGGATCCATGTGGTCTTAACTTAAGTAAGGATAGTGGGAAGGCATAAGTTACAACAAATGCATTCCAAAAGATGAACACTCAATCCAAGAAATGGTAATATAAATAAGAACATGAGTTTTTTTTCTCCTCCTTAGGAGTATGATGCAAGGGAATCATCATACAAATGTAAAAATTGTTGAACTTCCACTCTTATCATATCATGAGATCATCAAATAAGTTTTAGGTTCATTCTATAGTGATAGGAGGATAGTCATTCAAAATTTCAAATTAGAGGTTTTCCCTCCTAAAATGTAATTCAAAATTTGAAAGCATGTAAAGGAGGAAATTTGTTTGTAATGGGTGACATAAAATATATATTGATGGTCTAAGAGTGTAATATGAGTTTAAGCATGTTATAAGGGGTCATAGAGTTATGTTTAAGTCCTTAAAGAGTAAAAAAGAATGTAATGTACCTATTATGGCCATGTATGAGCATATTAGAAGTCATGAGTCATGTAAGAGATAGTTAGGGTATGAGTAAAAGAGAGATAATGATATAAATATGAGCAAGAAATAATTATGGGATTCATTCCTCGAGGAGGAGGAGGAGCAGAGGATTTAGGTGAAGAAGGAAATTTTCAATGTAACAACTATAGATTATGAAATTAAATCTATTTACACTGTATGTTGATCTCATTCTTGTAAACTTATGAGTTTTACCTGATGTTATGGTAAAAGGATTGTGATTCTATTGATGGGCAGATAGAGTTACTCATTTTTCACAGACATTGTATGGAAGTTGAGTAGTGGACACCATTTTTTAACATGTAAGTTCATATTTGAGACTGTGTAGGATAGTAAATGTGTATTGTTGAAGGTTATTGGTGTATTGGAATATGAACATGTGTAAGATCCTTTTATTGAACAACATCCATGTGATGAGATGTATTGAAATTTGCCACTCAAGCTTTTGGATTGAACAAGTTGTTATTTTATGTTGCATGCATGAATATCTAAGAGGTTTAGGATAGATACAACGAGTGATAGACTGAGATAAAGACTTACTCGTGATTTTACAAGTGTGTGGGAATAATTAGATTTAAAAACAAAGGCATAAGAAGATAATTCTCAGGGGTATTTACCTTTGATTGGAGAATAAGAGCATAGGTAAAAAACTATCTTGAACTCTAAATGTGTATCGATGTACAATTTTTGATTTTCATGGGAAGAGACAATATAAATTATTGAATCCAATGAGAAGAGTAGGAACATATTTATTTTCAAGGATGCTTCCAATGCCATTGAGGTCAAACAATGGAGAGATGCTTGTGATATTATTTATCTTGAGTGTAACTAGGAGTTAAATAGACAAAACCCTACTGAGACAATCCTGTAGCTGTAAGTCATACACGATCTAAAATATTATATAGTGCATGACAATTCAATGCTAGGATAGAAGCAAGGGACAAGTTGAAACCATTATTGTGTCCAAAATTTATGGCTTAAAAACATTATAACTCATTTTACAAGTTTAATTGCTTTCTCAGGAGTTGGATGATGAAATTTGAGGCACACTAAAACAAGCCTAAAGGGTGTTAGGGTATGCTTTCATTTTTTTTGGGTTAGTATGTATCCTTCTAACCTTGAATGTTCTAGGCACATTGTCTCAAGAGCTTATTAAGGGTAGTTTTGGAGAAAATTAGAGAAATAGTGGAGAACTACTTGATTTTAATCTATTGATGAATGCTGTCATGTTGAGATGAGCATGTGAGATAGGGTACATAGTAGTAAATAGGTCATTGAATGCAAAAAGTCCAAAGTTTACCTATTTGAGAGCTAGAGTACAAAGAAGTTAGAGAAAGATATATGGAGGTAAGATAGAGTAAAGGTAGTTTTTTAAGGAACTTGGTTACTTTACCAGATGAATTGTCACATAATAAAGGTGAGGAAACAAGGTATGGTGTTGAGAGAGAAATCTTGTGCTTAAATGATCAAGATTTAGGAAATTGAGTTATTCTAAACTAGTCAAGAAGACCTCCATTATAGAGCACTAGGATGAATGATTGAAATTGGTTGTTTTTGAATAGATGAATGCATGTAATTTATAATGATCTATGCATCAAAATAACATTCAAATATTTGTGAAAATAAGAAATTAGGACCTTTTTCTATGACATATATTATTTTCACTTTACATTATACATGTTTACTCCTTTGGTTTAATAAATAACATTCCTTCTTTAAACACATGTGTTCACTTGGTATATTGAGCATAATGAAATACATACATAGAGAGATACACAATGACCAATGTTGGCCTGCCCTTTAGTCAGATTGCTAACCTCTAGGTGCATCTACTTTTTCATACTATATCTAGGTGGTATATTTCCATTATAGCTCATTTATTTCCTCATTGCACTTGGTTACACACACATATTATGTATCAGAAATCTTTTGGACTAACAATAATCACTAGCTCTTTTCTATCATATGATATGTAATCTTAATCACATTTTGATACACTTGCTTTTCATACATGTTTGCTAGTTTTGTGTGTGTGCAGTTGTTTTTTACTTTGATTGTGGCTAAGGGTATTGATTGTCTTACAACATCATGGGTATCCCATGTTTTTTGTGTAATACCTTATGTGTGGTTGTACATCTCTTATTTTTTGTCCCAATGGCCTTGATTGCCTTGTGAAACCATGGGTGTCCCATGTCTGGAGGCATTTTTCCTTTTGTATAACATTTTTTTATATGTTTAGAATCGTTTATACATTATATGAACTTGTTTTCTACTAACACATGGTTTTCTAATACTATTATTATTATTTTGTTACATTAACACTATTATGGATATCACACTTCTTGTTGTTGTTGCTCTTGTTTTATGCCATGGTTTAAACCATGTGCATTCCCTTTGCATATTAAATTTCTTCTTGGAGGCCACCACATAAATTTTTTAGAGCTTATAAACAGGTTCTCAACTTATCAAACATAGACATACATATTTTATTTTGATCCATGCAAACATTCTAGGATTATTATACATTTTCGATAGACAAATTCATTTTTTTGGGCACAAACATATGCAAAAGATAATAAAAGTACCTAAGAATTAGACTCAGAAAAATAATTAGAAAAATATACACAGGGTTAGAAGTGTATAATCTTGTCAAGACCGTACAAATGGTTTTAACCATATTATATGGTTTTGTCCAGGGGCATTTTATCCAAATCTCTCAACACTCTCAATTTTTTAATCACTAGTGCAAACACAAAATCATGCACTTGGTTAAATTTCTAGGTCATAAAAATATACTAGCATTCATATGATTCCTAAGTAAGAAAACTAGTAATTGATGACTATCCTTGGCCTCTTTTTTGTGTTTCTTGTTTTCTATTTGGTCTTACACACTCTATAACCCAATCGATATTTTACTTATTTATCTTTTATGGCTCCAGACACCGGAACCTAGCCAGGAAGGGAGCACCCAGGTGCCTCTATCTCCTCTAGGTGCCCTGACCCTTTCTTAAATTACTCGCTCCTTTTGGGTCTCTTTTATATTTTGGGTATATTTTTCCCTTATGGGTCAACATTCTAGTTGTCAATTACTAAATACAAACAAGGAAATCATATAAATACATTGTTATGTGTTCAAATTAAAGGAGCAAGCACTAAGAATTACTAACATCACCTAAGCTTGCATCTAAAAGGCACCTAAAGCATTCCAAAGAATCCATATAACATCTAATCAAGGGAAAAGGGTTGCATCAACTCTAAATTCACTGCATAGGAAGGGGAAGTTCATTTTTCCATCCACACATTCTATTACATTGCTACATTTATCTACTTCCTGCTATCAAGTGTAACTTGCACAAGGGCATCCTAGGGCACAATTTATACACACACTCATAAGAACTACATGGATTATGAGATGTAGTGTAGTTCTCGGTCATAAGTTCACTCTTGGGGTGACTGTCAAGGTCATTCTAACTCCCTATATTACTTCTTTATTTTTAGGTTTGATGTGGTTTGTGGGCTTTTGTAGGTGAAATTTTGTTTTACAGGTTACATGTACCTTTAGCGATCAATGTAAAACTACCAGGAGATCAACAAAAGTAACAAAAAAGACCTTGTAACATAGTTAAAACTAGGTTATGATCATTTGCACAGTCACAAGTGCCAAGAAGTAGTATTCAACACCTAGGCACCCCTGTCTTTCCATGGACACTCGTGTCTGGCTCTATTTGTGGGTTTAAAACTTTACCCATCATGTTTAACACTTTCCCCAGTTTAGATCAGTCCCAGACATTGTAAAAAATCAACTAAGTCCTTTCTCCTTATTTTCTAAGGGTTTAATATTTTACATTTTAGTTTACTTGTGTCATTCTTATATTTAAGCATTTATACATCATTTGGTTCAATAATGACTATAATATATATATATATATATATATATATATATATATATATATATATATATATATATATATATATAGTATATATATATATATATATATATATTTAATCTAAATTAAATTAAATCATTTGGTGAACCCAATCATTCAAACCCTACCTTATGAGAATGTATCAAAATCTATCTCCTAATTCTAAATTCAAGGATCAATATTCCTATCCTTCTTTTACTCCAACCAAGGTTTCTGACATGACTACTACTACTTTTGATTTTAAGTGAGTTTGTACTTAGCTTCCTCTTCATTTTTTTACTCAAATACCTGATCTCACCATCAATGTAGACACCACCCACTGCACTCATCCTCCTATGAATCCACCTATTACTGTCCCATTACCTATTAGTTCTACACTTTCTACAGCCACCTCCTAGGGTTATGACATTATAGAGCAACATAAGAATACACCAAAAAAATCTCTCTTTATGATTTATTGCACAATGCACCTAATTGTCATCATACATTAGAGGCTTCCTTTTGTTCCATTCAAATTAAATGGAATGATAAAACAATGACCTTAATTCTTAGCATTCAAACATAATTGGAAAGCCTTCTTTAAATAAATCATAAGAGGCTTATTTGAAGAGCATTGAAAGACAAAGATTTTGCAAAAAATATAAGATCAAAAGGTGGAAGGAAAAACAAGTTCTCTTCATTTTACTATCATCGTTCAAACCCTCACCAAACCCTCATATTGAAGTGATGGTCAAGAAATGAGGTTTTTTATCTCAAAAATACTTGTGTAAGTCATGAAAACTACTGAGGTCTATAGATATGTTCTCGTAGTCTAACTTGGTGACATTTTTGTTCTTCAAACATGACTGCACAATAATGTTTTTTCCCTATTTTGTAAGAGTTTATCTATACATTCTTGATCATATGGCTCCAAGATGAATATCCTATGGTGAAATATTGTATGTGTTTTGTTCTTAGTGCTCATGAAGAGGTTTAGGAAACTACCTTGCATATTTTGTGTGAACACAGGCAACCTTCCTCTCATACCATTAAAGGACAATTAAGTCTAAACTATCATGATGTTTGAAGAGGGTTTCTATACATAATCCTACTGGTGAGGTGAGAAATGGATATGATCATCTGTTATAAGTCAGAGGTGACATGTTAGAGCTCATAAATTCTTTGGTGAAGTGGTTTGAATTCCTAATCTCTTTGGTCTTTAACTTTCCTATTTGCTTAGTTACGAAGGCTAAGAATCTGAATTGCACTTGTGAATTTTTCTTCACAAACCATGCATACATGTTGTTGGAGATGGTGTATAGGCTATTTTTGAAGTGTTCCTACTGTAGTTGGTCATGAAAATGATATTCAACATGTTAGACTCAATGTGGAATAAAACAAGGTCTTGAAGTCCTAATCTCAGTCTGAGCAGTCTTTGGAAAAACAAGACTGGTTGATCAATTATCCTAAGATGGGGCAATACATGGCCTTTACAAGTATTTCATGACATAGAGAATCTTATAAGAGTTACATTGGATCCATGAAGGAGTATTCAAATGCATGATCAAACCCTCTCTATGAAGAATGATTCTTGTTGCTTAAAACCCTGCTTAGGTAAGTCTAGAATATCAAGTAAGTTTGATCTAGTTATCAAGTTATAAGAAAATTTTTGGACTTGGGAAGTTGTAAGAAGTACACTAATTTCTAGAAATATTTCCTTGAAGTCATATCTAATTGAGATAGGGTGTGGTTTTTCTAAATCCGTGAAGGTGTAACTCTATGCATACAAAATTGTGTGCACTTTGATCTAATGTATGGTTTATGAAGTGAAAGATGGTGCCTTGTCACTCCTTATCATTTATAGGAAATATTCTATTCAAAAATCACCCTCCTCAAGTTGTAAAATCAAATGATGACCTATTCCATGTAGTTTGTCAAGTCATCCATGACTGTGATTTCAAGCTCTTCATAACCGTGTGCACATAAGAGGGTTGAATGTTTAAAAAGGAGTATTCAAGATTTGATGTGATGGAATCGAATCTCATATTAGTAGTACAAACCTATTGTAGCATCAAGGACTTTGAATGAATGTAAACATTGATATTTTTAAGTCATCTCACTCTTAAAATTCAAGACTGTTTTAGCACCTAGAACTCACAATGAGTTTTGAAGGCAAAGTGGCGAGGGATGAAGGTTATAAATAAGGTGTAGACACTAAATCATGAACTTGAGTAAATTTCTATGTCCTAATCACATGCATTGCATTCATATATTTCCTAAGGAATAAAATTACTAATTGATCACTATATTTGGATTCTTAGGTTCCTTTTTGGTCTCCTTCTTGGCCTAGCACACCTTACTGCCCAGTCTAACCTTTGATACTTCATATTTTTTAGCTTTAGACACCAAAACCCAGCCACTTGATGTAAATGCTTAGGTGGCCTTGTCCCTTATAGGTGCCCTAGACCTCTTTATATGTTACTTGCTCCTTTTGGGTCCTTTATAGGTGTTGGGAATTCTTATCTCTTAGGGGTCAACCTTTTAGTTATTAATTACAAAATTCAAGTAAGGGAATCATATAAATACAATGTTATGGGACAAAATTAAAGGACATAGCTCTAAAAATATACTATCACCACCTAATGTTACATCCAAAGGTGTCTAAATAACATCAAAACATCCATTTAGCTTCACTCAAGGAACAAAGGATTGGTTATTCTGCATACACGCATAGGAGGGGAAGTTCATTTTTCCATGCACACATTTATTTACATTTTCCACATCTAGCTACTTACTTGTTATCAAGTTTGACACACAAGAGCCACCTAGGGCATGATTTTGACACACATACATAGAGCTATATTGAGTCTAAGATGTAGTGCAATGCTTGGTTGTGAGATCACTTTGTTGATAGCTAAGGACAATTTGATCCCCATTTTGCATTATTTTCTTTTTACAATTTGATGTGTTTTGGGGGGTTTTGCAGGTCATATATTTATTATAGGTTATCAATGACATCAGCGATCACTGTGTGAATTTTAGCAATAGAAAATGAAGGATTGCAACAAATTAGGGACCCTATAAAATTCATTTTCTGAGCATCTACGTAGACTCTAGAACCCAGAAAGGGATCTTAGTGCCGAGGCACCCCAATAATACCCTAGGCACCCTGGTCCAACTTTTCACTACACTTTTACATTTTTTCTGGGCTCGGTTATGACCTCACGTGTTCCAGTTTTATCAGTTCTCCATTTTTACAAAGTCTAGGATTAATTATGAAATCAAAAAAGTATTCCAACTCTTCATTTCACCTAGGGTTTTAATAATTTTTCTTATTTCTTGTGTCACTTTATGTATTTTACTGCTTTATCTATCATTTTAAATCTAAAATAGCCTATCTAGGGTTTAACATAATATGCATAATTTTTTAAAATAATTTGGTGAACCCTACCTCTTCGAACACCTTTAGTGTCTTTCTTTCATTATTTCTTGAATTTTTTAAGATCCTCTCATCATGGATATTTATATTCATGATTTATTTCTCATCAAACCTAAATTAAGAGATAAAATCATTACTCTCTTGGCTACTACTCATGTTCCTTTTGATATTCATCCACATATAGTCTGTAACACATTTTTAGATGCCTTTTTTCAACACATCACTTTTCCATCTAATCCTCCTGCTGATTTTGCTAGTTTTGACAATGATCCACCTTTATACATAATGATTCACATTAATGATATTGGTGTTAAAAAATATAGTTGATTATGGATCTGAGCTTAATCTGTGCACTTTCAAATTCATTGAGGCTATCAAACATTTTTCTCCTTATGTTAGTCCATCCATTTATCTTCATGCTTATGATGGTTTCGTTCGTCCATGCATAGGGTATATCACTCTACCTATCACTTTTGGGGCAAAACATCCTTATACAATTTTCTTTATCATTGAATTTCCAGTTCAATAAAATTGCTTGGTAGAACATGGATTCATTCCATGTAAGAAGTACCCTATACAGTGCATTAATGTGTTAAATTTTTACATGAGGGTGTAGAGAATACTATTGCTAGTGATCATGAACCATTAAAATATTACAGCTGCAATTCAAAAACTACCCTTCCTACTCCAACATATGTTACTACTAATGACCCACAACCCATGGATTCTCCAGCTCACTTGCCACCACTTGAAGGTGTTATTTTCATTTTAGACATTGTCCCATCCACATCATTTCCCCCTCCCACTTCTATAAATGCTATGATACATTATCAGGGGCCTTTCCAAACATCGAACATCATTCCACCTACTTTACTTTCTCATGTTTAACCACCATTGACACATTCTCATTTTATATGCACTTTGTTTTTTTATAAATTATTCTTTTTGGGAGCATATCCCATTTGATCCTACTTGCTCCAATACTATATGCACACATGAAGGATTAATTTGGATATGATTTACGTTCGATGACCTCTTTCCTCCACCTCATGATCCCCATATTTATCATGGTTTTATTTTCTCTTTAACCTCACAATATTTCTTGCATGCACTCCTCACACTTCTCCACTTACACTTAGGAAATATTGGCTTGACTTAATTAGGGGAAATTTAGACCCTGATCATATAGATATTTCATTTCCTATGCCCTTTGGTATTATTTTCATTTACAATGATTCATTTCTTGTCTATTCAAAAAAATTTACTCAATGATATGCACATGGTTTTCCATTACCTCCTTTCACTAATGAAGAATATGCTATAGACATGTACAAGCTACACCTTAATGGATATTTGCTCGATTATCCTGTTACTATTTCTTACCAAGTCTCTCATGCTTCTCCATTTGGATTTTACCATGACAATGATGATCTCCTAGAAGATGTTACATGATCTTACTCTTCCTCATACACTTGGGGGGAATCATGCTTATCTTCCCCCCCACTATACATCATTAGGTTTATATCACTTCTATTGTCACACTTCAATCTTCCTCCTTCACATCCCTAGACATTCATCTTATACCCTTTGATAAACTATTTGTATCATCATCACCCTATAATGTACTCTCAGGTTTTGTTTCACACTTGAATTTTGAGGGAATATTATACACATGAACCTCATACTCTACGCACTTCACACTTCACACATTCATGACATCTCTTTCTCACAACGTTTACCATATATCACACTCTACACTATACACATTCATGATACATCTTTCTTGCTTTTAATTCTACATGCTGCGATCATTACCCGACTATGCACTCTAGTACCATGGTTCATACTTAACTACTGAGGGTATAAGTCTAGATTGAACCTCACCTCAATCAAAACATTCTACATCTTGCACTTGGTATTCATCATCAATATTTCTTGCATCTTCTACACATAATTCTACATTTTAAGGATCAATATTTCTAGCATCTCATTCACACCTTTCTACCATCAATTATTTTAATGTATCATTTAATATTTCTAGATTACACGTCATACAACACCATTCTATAATACACTCTTCGTGCTATATTGATCATATATTTCTAGCACACACTTCATTCAAACCATTTCACGATGACACACTCTTGTTCTATGGTCCATTCTTGACTATTGAGGGATCATTATAAATGGAACTCATCTCACTCATGCATACATAACCACTCAGGGGGCACGCGGATCCTATCATACTCACACTGCATACCATTCCATCACACTCATTCACAATATACTACATATATTGGTTACACATTTTTCTTACTTGCGTATATTCGCATGTTACACTTTACTTACTATGTTAGACATTTACATTGTGTGTTATTTACTTTTATGTATACACATGTGCATTCACTTGCCTTATAGTTGTGATCGTAAAATTTATATAGATTGTAGATTGTTACATGCAATATGGATGCTTGGCACTGTACCTTTTTCCAGTCCCACAACAGGCTCTTGGGGGAATCCACTTTCTTACACATTATTAGTGTTATTGTTTCATTCTATACTACTTCCTATTTACTAACACACTACTATATCAAATCGTTCACACTTTTGACATACTTTAATATCTTTCTAACATGCTAATAGGTGCTTTATGTGCAACACTTTTCTTGTAGAAACTATTTTCCACTATGGTTGTTTGTTGATTGCTTAGTATTGCTTGTCATTGTATGAAATTATTTGTGGAATTTTCCCTATGTCTTGTTTGATAATTGTTTATATGCTTTTGTCCACTTTGGCTCTGACTATCTTGTGACATTGTGAGTGATGTCCCATGTTTGTAACCCACTTTTTATGGTCTTCATTCTCTTTTTTCTTACTATCTTACACTATGTTTTCTATAAGCATGTTTATATTGTTTGTAGTAACACTTATTTCCTAGCCATTATTTACATGTGCCTTGTTTTCTACCAAGCACATTCCTTCCTACATAATGGAATTGGTTTAGCTTGGGGTCATCTTTTAGGCCATATACTCCCAACGACGTCACATGCACCCAAAACGAGGGGGCATATAATACAATTTAACAAAAGTCAGCAAATTATATAGTCACAGACATGGCTCAAAATCAGACTTGGGTCCTTCTTTTAGTATAGAAATTAGCACCCAGATGCAAAATTTGGTGCCTAGGTGCTTTTGTCCCTTCTTGGGAACATATGATCAGGGGGCAGATACACATTTTTTCTCATATCAACATAGTTGTCAGTAGTTTACAGAGAAGTTGGCACAGTACATGCACAATCCTGGAACAATCAGTACACAATTTATCTCCCTTTTTATTTGGATTGAAATGGATCTAACTTGAGCAAGATAGGATCACACCATCTATAGTGGTGTATAAATTTTAGGAAGTAGTCAAAGGATGGAGAATGAAACTATACCTTTCTCCATACACTACTTCTACCATGGCATGAGATCGCCCCAAAAACTTGCACTTGGCATGAGATCACTCAAAAAATTCATTCTTCTACAACATCTTTAGGATCCTTTTTCTATCTCTTTCACTCATCACGGATCAGGTGCACATGTTCCTTTTCCCCGTTTTTGACACTTTTTACATGCATTTCATACATTTGGATTGAATTTTTTCTATATACACATAGTTAACAACTTGTTCATTCTTCTCTTTTACAGTCACATCAATCACACATCAAGCATGACATCAAAAATAGGTACAACATGACATCTACACATACCCTTTCACCCCTAGGGTCATCATCAGTTTTTACTTCCTCTTCTCTAGCTTCCAAATTTTTATTACTCCACACTTTTCCTTGTCTTTTAGCAAACTCTTCATCATCGATCTACATGGTTATAAAGTATGCATAAATATCTACTTTATATTATCAAGCTTTCGCTCAACAACATAAAGTGGGAGAAAATATAGACACTAAATCATGCACTTAGGTACATTTCTAGGTCCTAATCACATGTATTGCATTAATATGTTTCCTAAGGGATAAAAGTACTAATTAATCACTATATTTGGATTCTTAGGTTCCTTTATTATCTCCTTCTTGGCCTATCACACATTACTTCCCAATCTGACCTTCGATACTTTACCTTTTTTAGATTTGGACACCAACACCTAGCCAAGATGCCAACACCCATGTGCCCTCATCCCCTCTGGGCTCCCTAGAACTCTTTGTATCTTACTCACTCTTTTTGGGTCCCTTTTACCTATTGGGCATCTTTATCTCTTAGGGGTCAGCCTTTTAGTGACCAATTACAAAATTTAAGTAAGGGAATCATATAAATACAATGTTATGGGATCAAATTAAGGGACCAAGCTCTAATCATCTACTACCACTACCTAAGGTTGCATCCAAAGGCATATAAAGAGAATTAAATAATCCATTTATCTTCACTCAAGGGACAAGGGACTGTTATTCTGCATACACACATAGGAGGGGAAGTTCATTTTTCCATGCACACATCCATTTATATTTTCTACATCTAGTTACTTACTCGCTATCATGTGAAACATGCACAAGAGCCACCTAGGGCACGATTTCAACACACACACACACATAAAATTACATTGGGTTTGAGATGTAGTACAACGCTCGGTCATAAGATCAATTTGATGATAGTCAAGGACAGTCTGAAACCCATTTTGCATTATTTTATTTTTGGGATTTGATGTGTTTTGGGGTTTTCTAGGTTATATATTTATTACATGTTATTAGTGACATCGATGATCACTGTGTGACTTTATAACGATAGACAACAAAGGATTGTGACAACTTAGTGACCCTGTAAAATTTATTTTTTGAACATCTAGGCAGAATTTGACATCCAGACAAGGATGCTAGTGCCCAGGTGCCCTAATACTACCTTAAGCATCCCTTGAAAAATAACTCAATGTCTCTAAACACATCTAATTGACTTACCCTTCTTTTCCTTGCCCACTGAATACCATGCACAAGAGCTTCATACTCAGCTGTATTGTTAGTGTAACTAAACTAAAACCTTAAAGTTTAAAAATGTTTCTCTTTTGTTGGAGAAATCAAAACTATTCCCCCACCTACTCCATTACTGCTTCTTGATTCATCAAAGTATAATTTCCATAAACCTTCATCCTGTTGGTCTCTTCTAACCAGGCTAAGAATAATAGAATTTTCTTCATGTAGACAATATTTTCCAAGACCTTCCTCTTCAATCTATATGGATCAAAAACATGAATTTGAAGAGCCTATTCATTAAGTAATAAGTCTGGAGTCCCCTCAATAGGTATGCTCACTTATTGGTCAACTAATATATCTTATTCATCTATGATCATAGAATTGCAATTGATGGAACTAGGAATACAAGCCTTTATATGGCTTGTTGAGATGGGATCAGACCTTATTGTAACTTTGGTGCCATAAATTTTTCTAAATAACACAAGACCAATACGATGATAAGTAGTCTCAAATTTTAGCAATGAAATCTATAGAAAAACACAAGGAAAAATAAGGAGGAAGATCAATAATGAAGACATCTCGAGGGATGGAGAAATTGGGGAAAGCATGCAAGGTTCAGCTTAGTCCTCTAATGACTCAGAGGGTCTCTATAGGTGTTCACTCTAACTAATATACTCCTTTAAAAATAGGCTCATATTTTATACCAAGTCTTTCAGTAATATATGTGGGAATAACTGAACTAGAAGCTCCTGAATCAATCATACAATTATGGAATAGATTTTGGCCTATGATCAAGGACATATAGAAATGGGGTGGTTTTACACTATAATTTCTTAGGAATCCTTTAGATTAGATGTGTTAGTAAACACAAATTTATATGGTTCTTTTTATGTGAAAGAGTTGAAGCCAGGATCACCGAATCAACGAATGGACATGATGGAAGATGGAGTGATCTCATGAGTCAAGCAAGTCTACATCACAATGAAGCTGCTGGTAAATGAAATCAAGCATCAAATAATATTACAAAGGAATAGATCAAATAATGGAATAGTCCATATCATTCAGAATAAATAAAAATAAAGGTAGAGGTTACATATATAGGAGGGAGAGAGATAGAGGCCCCATATTCCAGTGAATGTGGGACTAATCTTCCCAAATGGCCCAAATGACCTCTAGGATCATAAACAAGCATAAACAACCATGTAGGAAAAACCCAGTGGGAAAAATCCTACACCAACACCCCTAATTAAGTGTAGCTTAGATGGGCTTGAGAATTGGGTCCCGACAATGAGGCCTGATGAGGTACCCAAGTACATTGTGATGATCCCTAGTATCCTACAAAATATGAAGGATGTGTGCCTCCAAAAAGGAAAATCGAGAAGGAAAGTACAAAATGTCACATGAAGGACATTGTAATAGGTACCTCTGTATCAAATGATGTCTCTTCCTTTCGGAAGGAAAAAAAACCTGAGAAATAAAACTATTGAATTCCCACTCTAATGGAATTCATGTAGGAATCAAGATTATATCTCTAAAAAACTCTCAATTCTCTCCCTGTTAGTGCTCGAATGTGCCAAAGTTAGTATCACAAGACTAACTATAGAATATGAAAATGATGAAGCATACAATGAAGGGAAGAGAAAACCCAAAGAAGAAGATAGGCATGTGACATTCGCTGAAATAATGTCCATGGGAAGATGAGAGCAAGGGTAAAAACCATCGAATTTGAAGAATGGTCTGCAGATGAAGCACTCAGGTTTGCAAGATGAATATCAAGAGGAACACATGCATCATCAAAGCTCTCAACAAGTGTAATCTCACTGGAGATAGTAGATTAATCCAAAATGAAAGTATGTGGAGGCTTTGAAAGAGCAAAAATCTGCACAGGAACATATTTAGAATCTATAACAAGACAACTAAGGTCTGGAAAAATTTCATCCTGTAGTGGGGGCTCGATAGAAGAAAGAGCACTATCCACCGTTGATGTGTCATCATAAGAAATAGAAGTAGGAGGAGAGAGTACAATAGTTTGAAAAGAGATGATATAAGGGGGAGGAGGAGGTGTAATATAGGTCATAGTAGGATCCCCAAAAAGACTTTGAAGTTTTCTCCAAAAAATAATGGGACACATAGTGTGATCTGCATGGTGGTGTAGATCCCATGAAACATGCTGCAATAAGTGACCATAGGCCATTCCACTAGAATCGGCCCAATCATTTTATTCATGTGGGTCAATAAGAGTAGGAATTTGTCCATATAAGAATGGAATCAATTTATGATTAGTGAGTGAGTGTTCCATATATGATTTCTATAAAGTATAATTGGTCTTCCCTAGAAGAACCAATGGATGTGAATCAAATCTCCTCCTCTAGAGTCTCTCAAATAGAGTCTTCATGAATGAGAGAAGACACCAACGAAATGTAAAACAAAGTGGTACAAACCATAATGACCCGCCAATACACACTCATGAATGGGACATTGGGCACAACCGAGAATGCATCCAAATGAGAAATCAATGCAATATATACAAAGTGTAGACAACCCCCCCAAAATGTGGAACTTTATAACTTAGTGCATTTTATAAAATAAATAGGTCCATGATGTGGGAAATGAAAAATTATGCACTTTTGCAAAAAGCGGGACTCAATTTTGAGTTATCGTTTGCAAGATATTAAAAGAAGGATTTCATGTAAAATAACCTATTTTAATAAAAACTGCACTTAAATATTTAAAAAATCCTTTGTGGCAAGATTGGACCTATGATTCCAACCACTCATTGGAATCGAAAAAGATTCAATGAGATTTTTTTCCAACTCGTGAGGGGGAATCGGCCTCCTACCAACCTAGTCCTCACCCTTCATCTTCATCAGGCGGATATACAAGGTTCAATAGACAAATAATTTACCCTTTTTAATGTTTTTCCCCAAAATTTGACTTATATGCACAAAACATACAATGCTAAATGACAGGTCAGAATTTGAAGATGAGAACAAACAAAGTCAAATTCCACATGAGAGGCAATATGAGATGTGGTAAGTGGGGTCCACATAGAAGAATGCATATGGGTTGTTTTAGGTTTGAGAAAACCTAAAAATTATTATAGTTTTCTACGTTTGGATGTGTTGGGCACCACCATGCTCACGAGGAAGTTCACAGAAGATTATTTGAGGTCATAAGATGTCTAAAGGTTGTTTTGGGCTTGAAGAGGCCAAGTATAGGTTCCAAAAGTTGATTTTCAATGCTGTAGAGGCATTTTTTGCAAATATGAGGTGTTTTTTTTTCCAAATTTTAACCAAAAGAGAAGTGCTCAGGTTCAAAACGCTATCCCCAAACTTTTGTTCACCATCCAACATTGTTTTTCTAGGAAAATGAGCAAAAAACATGGCTATAAACAACAAAAATGCCCCAAGAATATAAAAAACATCCTTCATACAACAAAAAATCCCATCACAAGGTAAAAACACCCCTCCAAATTTAGTCTAGTGAAACAAAGGATGCCTTGGGTCTGATTGTAGCAAAAAAAATCATCCCAGCCAAAAGATTAGTGCCCAGATCTACAAAAGAAGACTGTACTAATGCAAACCAGACAAAACCAAGAAAATACACAACCAACACCAAAGCTATTACAAAAAATTAGGAACCACATATTTGAATATTTCTCTGAATAATTCCTTTGATTAGAAAATATCAAAACTCAAGTTTTCATAGAAAATTACAAAAAATAACCAACTAGAAAATTGTGAACATTGATTAACACTCTGATGTCATGAAAGAGTTGTAGCTAGGATCACCGGATCAACGAATGCACATGATGGAATATGTAGTGATCTCATGAGTTAAGTAAGTGCACATCACAATGAAGTTGCTGGTAAATGAAATCAAACATCGGATGATATTGCAAAGGAAGAGAGAAAATATTGGAGTACTCCATATCATTTAGAATAAATAAACACAAAGGGAGAGGTTACATATATAGGAGGGAGAGAGATAAAGTCCCCACATTCATGCGAATGTGGAACTAATCTTCCCAAATGACCCAAATGACCTCTAGGACCCTAAGCAAGCATAAAGAATAGTGTAGAAAAAACCCAGCGGGAAAAATTCCTACACCAACAGGATGATTAGTTAGAGAGGCTAAGATTAGACAAAACTTCTTACAAAAGATATTTTTGTCTAGGAAGATAAAAAGAGTCCTACATTGTCATATTGACATTAGTTTTCTTCATATGATCAAGAGTATTTAATCATGAAGTACTAACCTTCTATTGTACTTTATTAAAACATCACCTTATCGCATTGTTGGTTAAGAACTCAAACAACACCTTACAATGTTGGGAAGGGCTAAGAATTAATATTATTAGTTGGTTGATCCACTTCTATTGATTTTGTTTTGATCTTTTGTTCACTGCTACAAAAGTAGAGGATTGATCTATTCGATTTACTCCACAAAAATCATCCTCTTAAAAATTTGTAAGTGTATAATTATTGTGCACAAATTCTTGAGAAATATCTTGTTGTTGTGGGGTCCAATTGATGAGTTTTGAGACATAGAAGTATTTTACACCATAAGTTCTTGATTATTGGGTAAAGAGGTATGGTTATGGGATAAATTACAAGGATAACACCACTCATAGTCTTGTATCAGATTATTTTGGATAGGTATAATTTCTTTGAATGAACTACTCATGTTGGGATTGAATGGTTGGAAAGGTTTAACATTGGTAAAATGATTTTGGCCTTGTAAATCTTGTTGGAATGGAGGCCTATTTTACTGATTGGGTGGATAGTAAGGTCTAAAACTTTGATTTTGTTATCTTTTAAGGGAAAATATCTCATTCCTAATATCTTTTATCATGATCCTCAACTTTTGTAAGTCATTTGATCAGCTTGGAGCTACATTAGTTTTATTTTAAGGCTAATTAATAGGCATTGGTGTTGGAATAATTTATATTCTAGGTATTTGAAGTAGCATAAAGGGTTGTACTTCTAGGAATATAGGTATAGGGTGCCTTGGTGTAATCTTTCCATATTGTATAAGAATTATTTCAACTCCAGTGGCTATGCCACAAACATTAGGAAGTTTCCTTCCATGTATTGATTGTATCATCACTAAAATATCAAAATTCAAAGCCCTTAGATAATACCAAAAACATACTCAGGAGTAGGCCTTACTAGTTGTGGAATTCTATCCCAAGTCCTTTGAAATCTATAGTTGACGTCAGACATCAACTCTTGTGGTGCTCTCTTAATGGTAGTCAATTGTTCTACTAATGAAAGATGATTTGATCTGTCTTCAAATTTCCTGTAAAAATATTTTCCAAGTTGATCCCATATACTGAGGGAATTTAGTGCCAATCCCCTGTACCACTACAATGTTTTGACTTTGAAAGACATTGCTAATAACCTGACTACAACATTCTGTTGACTAACATGATAAATAAAACATATATTGGCCACATTTAATGTGTTTTATGGGTGTAATTTGATTTTCTCTAGTGAAAAATGGAATGCTCTCAAGGGCAGACATAAGGATGTCATTATGCTAGGAAATTTTTAGTGGGATACCATCATTAAAGGGAACAAAAACTAGATTTCTTGGGATGCCCATATTGATATTCATAATGGATATGGGGAAATTGGGAAGTAAAATTTGATTTTTTGGGATGGAGGGAGATTTAATATATGGTTTGGACCTCAAAAAATTGTTTCTCTTAGATGACCTCAAAGGCAACTCAAAAAAATCAAATGGAATACCTTTTGAAGATGATCTAATTGTAGATTTTTATATAAAAGAATCATTGATCTAATTCTAAGATGTGTTTTGAACTTATGGATATTCCAAATACTGGACGAATGTTTCTGAAAAACTGAGGCTTTCTAAGAAAAACATCAAAATATTCAGAAAATTCTAATATTTTCTCCAACTGGGCATGCTAGAAACTATTGTCACAGAGGAATGCACCCTTTGGGGAGTGGTGTGATGTCTCCCTTACCAACTAACAAAATGAAAACACTCCTAGGTTATGGGTGACATGTATGTCAGAGTGAATCTACAGAGAGGGAAAATCCCCCTAATGTAACACCTAAGACTAATTATACTCCTTAAACTACTCTACTTTACTGAAACAACAAGGAAAAGGGAGAAGGAATTAAGGGAAAAACTAAAAAGATAGTGATAAACAAGAAAGATTGAGGATCTCAGACTTTTCTGAACCACACAGATGGACCACAAAAACCAAACACACAATACACAAGTTACAATGGATTTATCAATGCAAAATTATTTTAGAGAAGGGTTTAGATCTATGAAAACATAGAGAAGATGCAATAAATATCTTTGTAAGGTAATTTGGTGAGCTCCACAATAAGATCCTGCACAAAACTTGGTTAAACACAATCAATGACCTAGAAATCACATATAACTACATAAATGCATTTAAAATAAACTATAAATCAGGGATAAAACAATATCATGAGATGAAATCAACTTGAAGACATGATATTACACAATACATAGGCTATAGGAAGGTAAAAACAACTCCTTTATTGATCCAAGAGGTGAAACAAATAAAATAGATCACTCTCGACCCTTGTTATTCTACTCAGAACTCAGAATAAACTGTAGAATAATGAATAGAAGTTGCGAAGATGTTATTTATAATGAATTCCATGGAGTTATATAGAGAATTTATAGAGTAGAAGGGGAAAAAATCATACATACGAGTATGATCTATTTAAAATAGACGAAAAAATAAAGACATGCATGAATTTGTTCTCTTCTACTCCAAAATAGTTCTTTCCACACTCATAACAACAAAACATATGAAAACATGCAAGTATACAATATTAATTTTCTCCAGAATAGATAATCCTTCTTGAAAAGGGTGGGTTTCTAAGGAATGACTAGATCGTGCCAAAAATAGTTTAGTCCATCCTTAGAAAGTAATTTTGCATGCCCATAAATAGATTCTTTCCCTCTCACATGTTCTTATTATTTTAAATGGTCTTTGCATGATAAAAATAAAGTTTGGTTGTGTTATTCTCCCCCTTTTGGCCTTTGTACATGATAAAAATGAAGTCTTGTTTCTTGTAACTATCAACTTTAGCTCATGCATGATCTAAATTTACATTATGGGTAAAGAAATTAGCTAAAATTAGTTTTCTAGGATGTTTATGGGACTATTTTTAGGGCATGTCGGTGGATCAGAGCACATGAGGAACTGTGGAACATTCCATGTGGGCATTCAATAGCCATTTTAACCAATTTATTCTTGGAGTTCCTTTCTTGGTTGATGTGGGTTTGTGGGGAACTAAGGGAGCTTAAGAATTGTTCTACATGTTCCACGTAGGCTTGACTTAGCCACTTTTAACTCCTTTCCTTTATTATCAAAAAAATTGGGTATGTGGAGAATTACCACAACAGTTAAATTGTTCCCTTTGTTCCTATTTGGCACGAATTTTCCAAATATTTTCCCTTTTATTTTATTTATCTTTATGACTTATTGTTTAATGTAGGGGTTTAGGGAACCATTAAAATAATTGAACAATTCAAGGTGGTCTAGATTTTTCTGATTTAATTGGTCTCCTTGATTTATCAAGGTTTATGGATTCATGGAGAACTAATAGAGCTTGAGCACTATTCCTAGTGTTCTATTAGTTTCCAATTTAACTAATGCACTTTACCCCACCTTTGTTGGTTATTGCAGTTGACTGGAGAATGATAGGATCCTTTGAACTGTTCCATTCATGTTGTCCATGCCCACCTTATCCATTTTCCTTACCCTATCTTCCCTTTGGTGCTTGTGGGTATGAAAATAACATAAGGAATACATGAATAGTTCCCTACGTGCCATTTAAACATGATATCACTGACCCATAGTGCATTTTAGATAAAGCGAGAAAAACTAGAAAAACTAGGTCAATTTGAACAAATCTAGGCAGAATTGCTTGTGGGTATGAAAAGAACATAAGGAATACATGACTAGTACCCTACGTGCCATTTAAACCCGATATCACTGACCCATAGTGAATTTTAGATAGAGTGATAAAGGGATAGCTAGAGGAACTTAGGAACAATTCCTCTTATTCCTCCAACAACCAATTCTTCCTAGATTTGTTCAAATTGACCTAGTTTTTCTCAGTCTAACCAAATCCTCTTCACAGGAGCCTTAGTAAGAGGGGATAGTGTGCTAGAACATGAAGGTTTTCCCCATAACTCCCAAACATTTGAAATTTATTTGATGAAAAAACTATGGCCTGTCAAGAACATCAAAATGGCCTAGGGGTTGATTTTGATATCACAAACACCAACACAATGGGATTCTGTATAATAAATTTATTGCGAGCAAAGAGAAAGTTTGTCCAAAAACTCAATTATGTTTTCCTTTTAAACATGGAATTTTCAATTTCATACTTAAAGGGGGGAAAATGTAGACACTAAAATTTGGCAATATATCATTTGACATTATGGATCTTTACATTGCACACTTACAAATGCACTCTCTTCACTCTTGTTTAACACACCTTGATAAAATTTCATGCACTTGATTATCTTTACAGACCTCTTTATCATAATTATTTTAAGTTTAATTACATAAAACACATCTATAAACATCCGTGTTTAGGACCATGAAGGAAAAATTAGCTTTTCTCCCCTTGGTTCAAAATTTTAGTTTCGTTCGAGATATATAATTATATCATGACCCTACTGTATGGTTTTGGACCAACATATTTTAAGTTAATTATTTAAATTATATAACATTATTATAAATAAATATACCACCTTGGTTTACTTTTCATGACATAATAACATTTAAAATAATTTATGAGCAAGTAAATCATACCTCGTTTAAGGACCTGGCACTTAATGAACTCCTCATGCAAAAATAAGCACTAAAGGCACCCAAGGCTCCCTAAAGTATGGAATAAATCATGCTCATACATTAAGGTAAAAAACTCTACTGATCTACAGTCTCCTCTGAGGTATGGGAGTCTCCATCTTCATCTTACTAGAAAATAAAGTGGACCTTCACAAACATTTGAGAAAGTATGAAAATGAAGTGAAAAATTGTCAAAACATGGTTGTCAAGTTCTAATTGCACTATGATATTTATCACATGCTAGGAGAACTACATGTGGTTTTTAGAGTAGTTTTGATGTCAATGGTGTATAAGGGTGCCCAAAACCCACCTAACTTTGATTTGTAGGAACTCCTTCTTGCACTACGAGAGTGTGAGGGTTTGAATAAAGTTTAAAGATCCATTATGAAGGCAAGGGAAGAATATTGACACATAACGACACACATTTTCAGGTAAGCGAAGCACTCAGGAAGTTTTATACCCATATTCCAAGTAGGTTTAATACTTATAGAAGGACTACGACAATACAAATTCTATAGAATGGGTTGTATAGTTTTGATCGGGCTTAATTTTAGGTTACAGTTCATTAATGAAGTACTTATAGTTCAAAATCTACTTGTTCTAACACTCAAACCACCTAAACTCTTCCAGACCCAATTTTTTTTAGCTAAGTGCACTATTTCACTTTTTTAAATTTTTTTTTAGATCAATAGTCAATTTGAACAGTGCTATTATGATTTGAACAATTAATGTTGGAAGTTAATTAAATCAACATTTCCATTTGTAACATTAGCCATTTTTTTTTATGTATATAAATTAAAACATTATTAATTTAAAAGGGGTGATATTCACTCCCAAAAAAGTGAAATCATTATGGGATTTGAAAAATACTCATACTCTTTTTGGGATATTATTTATTCCAGTGGTGCTTTATAGTTGTGAACTATGGGCTAACAACATTTCAGACTCAAAATGGAAATAAATAGAGAGAATTAAAAAGTGCATGATCACAAGAAAGTTCAAACTAAAAGTAGAATCCCCATATGAGGATATTTTAACTAAACTAGGGGCAATACTAATTGAAGTCATTGTTATGGTGGGCCTCCTAAGATATTAATAAAATTGAGCAGATGGAGGTAAGTAGATGGCCCAAGGAGGTTTTTAATGAGATTTGAGAAAGTGAAATAAGTCCTAGATGAATGAAACCAATAAGTGGATGAGGGAATGATACATTGATTTGAATTCATGTCTCAATAATAGTAAGGAAATAAAGGAATTTGTTATATATAAATTCTGCAAGTCTATATGGGATAAAGTGAAAGGGAGGAAAAAGAAATACTACCTTAACGAATTTAACTCCAATTGTTATCATCAACAAAAGGACTATATAGGGGCTAATATCCCATAGAGAGAAAAGTTTATCACAGCTCTATTAAGAACAAATTCACATAAGATTTGGTATGAAATGAGTAGGTGGAAAAATCCAAAAGAGGCATGGGAAGAGAGAATTTGTGTATTTTGCATTAGGGGGAGTGGAATTATGAAAACACTTTATTTTTTAGTGTATAATGACATCTAGGCCAAATATGCAACTTTTTTAACAACATCCTCATTATATGAAATGTTTACCAAGGAGAGAGTGGAGAAAATGGAAGATTTTACAATCAATTTGAACAACAAACTAGCATAAATTCATAAAGCAAATGATAGGGTTTATCGTCCCATAGGCTTATTTTGGCCTTGCAGATGTTAAAAGACATCTCTATCTGACTTCAGGAGCTGAATTAAAAGCTTCCCTATAAATTAAATGGGCACAAAATTTAAGATCAACTATTTTATTAACTTCTCACAATATTAAACTTCACCACCTCCTCCACTTATTATTATAGGTTATATCTATCGATGTAACTAGTACATATATATTAAATATATTTATTTTAATGTTTTAACTATTTAGGGTTTTAGATCCTAAATAGTTAAAACTAGAATTTATTTTATAATAAAAAATAAAAAAATAAATCATATATATGAAACACACAAAATAAGGATAGTTAGTTAAATTTAGAGAGACAAATGTATGACTATAAGGAAATACCAAAATTGATTATTATATTAATAGATGACTACGATGAAAACTCTAAATCTAGGAACAAGATAAAAATAAAATTGTAAACAAACCTTGAAATTTTAATCCTATAAAACCCTATCTACGATAGGTTTATCCATACAGACAAGCCTGATTGTTGAACCTATCTTGTGTCATTGAAATTGATCTCTATTGACTATGTAAGATTTGAATTTTGTGTGTGTTTGTGTGTCCATATATAACCATAATTTCATTAAATATAGACATATTTCTCCAATAATTTAGATTCAAGGTATGGCCATTTCTAGTATTTTGACTATTAAATGTTCCAATATTGTTATTATTAGTATTTTAGTTTTCTAAATAATGATATCAGATTCCATAATTGTTGTTAACATTTTTATGACTAGTGTGATATTGGATCTTAATATTACTATTATCAATATTTCACCTTTTCATTTATGCATTTACTTTTATAATTGTTGGTATCAAATTGTGATATTGTTACTATTAATCTATAACTAGTGTGATATCAGAATCCAATATTTTTGTTATCAAATTTTAATTTTTTCTTTCATTGTTGTTAGGATTATAGTTATCATAGTATTATATAATAGTTTCACATGTTTTCCTCATATTAACCAATCTCAAATGACATGTAAGAACCAAAAACATTAGTATACCAACACACATCATATTTATATTTGGAAAATTTCCCTCCATTTCAACATGTCAAAGATGAAATATAAGTTAAGGAAGAGAGGATTATTCAAATTTTGTAACATGTTTTTAATATATACATTTAGTTTTGAATGTTTTAGTAGATGAAAAGTTGCATTTTGAATTAATTTAATATTAAAGGTTTTAAATACATTAAAAAGTATATTTACATGCACAACAGTTACCTATTTTAAATAAATATGTTGTGTCATGATGTGAATGGATGTCATACATCATCACTTACACTATACAATTACCTAATGTAAATATAAATCGGGGGGAAATAATTACATGGGAGTATACATTTTTTGACAGGCTGTACTATTCACACAACATTAATAAAAAAATGATATACAAATGAAATATTAGTTTTATATGTCAGAGTAAGATGTTTAGAGGAATGAAGAGTTGGTATCTGCCAATTATCAAGTGTGTTATTTTTATCTCTATGTTCTAGAGAAAGTGCATACACTTATTCTCAAACATGTTAATAATTGATCTACGTTTTTTAGAATAAGTGGTTGCTTGTTCTCTGAATTCGATAATATTTGACATTTGATTTTATATTTCCTTACTCTAATTTTTTTTACTAATCACATGTAGAAACATTTGATAATTTTACTTAATGAATGTGGCATCTACATGATATTGTGAAGCCCAAAACTTATGGTGCACCGGTAATTATAAATTTCCCCTATATGTCTCAAGTGTGATATTATTTATCTTTGTGTTTGTGATAAAGGGTGATCACCTATTCTCAAGCATGCTAAAATTTTTCTCTAAGTTTTTGAAAATAGGCATCTTCCCTTTCTTCGAGTATGGTAATATTCATGTTTATTATACTTGTATATACATGTCGTCACAAAACACACACACACACACACACACACACACACACACACACACACACACACACACACACACACACACACACACACACACACACACACACACACACACACACATATTTTTGAAGTAATGATACATAACATTGCAAACCCCGTTAATTATATTCCTAAGTTGATAATAGAAAAAATTATTTGTTGAAATTAATATTAATCTTCTATAGTAACTCATATAAAGCAATATTACACTATTATGGTTTTAATATACTTCCATAACTATGACAAATATTTTGATGAAATGAATATTAATCTTCCATTTATATTAAATGAATAATGGTATAATTGTAATGTCTTATTAGACCATACTTTAGAATGAAAAATTGTAAAAATCGATATCATTATTCTACCCTTGAATATCTCCTAAAAATAGTAGGTGAATAACATTGATTGCTTATTTATTTAGCCTAATTTAGAGAATGAAACCCTAAATATAGAGTTTATTATATAATTAGGACATAAATCTATAAATGATTTACATTTATATTATTAAATCTACATTTAACATTTGGATACGAAACTAAAGTAAATGATATAGGGTATTCAAATGCTAAATATAGATGTTAACAAAAGGATAAGTTCCCTTATCTTTCTATGTGTTTTGGCTGATATGGGTGTGAACTAAGGTGTAACATGATGGAAACCTTTTATGATTACTTCACATATGAAAATGGAGTTTTAATTTCCCTTTGGACTCATCCAACAAGATAAAATTGACCTGCATAACCTATTTATAGCTATGTAGAATCATACTATTGTAGGATATAGGTATGTGGTTCTATAACAATCTATAAATATTTATTATGCTTCCATGAGTACAATTTAAGATCCAAAATATGTGGACATATTATTAAACTAGTCTTATTTTCTTGAAACCCTAGCTCCTTTGAAATAACTATAAAAAGAGGTTAACAATTCGGGTTGTGGCATCCCTATGCAACCTATATAACACTACTATGAAGAGGCATCAAATATATAGAGTTATCTACCTAGATTAAATTATGATTATGAGAATGCAACTAAATTTATGAAACTAGAATTTATCCCTTGATACCTGATAATACTTGCTTTGAATTGGCTTGGAATGTTCTTGGTAGGATTTTGAGTGCTTCAAACCTACTTAGGGAATACTCCTAATGTAAGACCCCAAAATAGGGAAAATGAGGGTATATTTGATTAAGGTTTAAATATGAATACCAAGTGTTTCTAGATGATTTTTAATTAGGTACCAAGTGATTTACAAGTGAGTAAATGAAAGGGGTTTGATTTATATCTATATGAATCCGTAATTAATATTTTATACAAAAACCAACCCAAAAAGGGGATATAAGACCTAGATTTATAATTTTGTTTTAATAGTTAATACTTGGAAAAGGATCCAAGGGCCATGTACATAATATGTTTACATTTAATCTCATAGCATACCAAAAAATCTATCAAAAATATTTAGTAAAAAGGAATTGACTCCACCAGAGCCATTATAACGAGAAAAGAACCAAATAGCCAAACAAAGACAAAACCAAAGAAAAAGACAAATGTTCAGCAAAATATCAACAAAGGTCTCTTTAACATGTTTTCCTCTTGTCTTCAAACTCGGTCCTACCACCTCCTTCTTGTAGTCAAATAGTTCATCATCATCAGAGCTACTAATTTCCAGCTTCATCTTGTTTCCTCTGTCTATAGCTACATAATCTTGTAGAACCTCAATCCTCTGATTAAGCACCACCACTTCTGCACTCGTTCATTGAGCACTTCTAAAAAGGATTTAATTTTCAGATTTTACCTGGGAAACTACATCCTTGAGAGCTTCAATTTTATTGGCAAAAAAAGTAATCAAACTACTTCGTTGCCTCAGATTCTGAGACAAACCCTCTTCCTCATTATTCCCAACTAAGTTACACAGAGAAGTAGCTGCATCCAAGTCTTTCTTAGTTTTCTCTTTCATTTTATTAATATTAACCCTATCCTCTAGAGAGATATAATTCTCCCAATCCTCCCCAAAATTATAACCTAAAGCCCTAGTTTAGGGAACTAGTTTACCCAATTTGACGATCAGTAAAATGAGACCTTGATGTAAGGGAACCACAAAATTTTCAGCCTGAAAGTCTCTAATCAAAATTTGTAGATATTTATAGAGATAAATAGGTATACTCATCTTCTTATCCCTATGGTAGTGATTCAATAACATGAAATTATACATATGCAACTTTCAAAACTTACCATACAAGGTAATATACTTCATAAGATAAAAACAAACCTCGGCCCACCTTCCCGACAATGGAGAATGAGTAATTCCATCATCCATGAAATAAAAAAGTATGAACCTCATCAGGAATTCTAGTTCTATCTTTGAATACCTTACTACTTGAACAATCCACACCAGTGACATGACCAATGAGATCCTTTGAAACCCGAATACTTATACCACACATATTTACAATGTCATTATCCCAAGCACTTGCAAAATCTATCGACAAATTTTCATCATACCCTTTTAAATTCTGGTAAAACTGTGACATTCCCTCCTTAAAAATTTCCCATGATGGAAAATATCTTTCCAGCCCAATGCATGAAGAAGGTTCAAACCTAACCCTGTTCCTACCCATTTTTAAAATTTGATACTGTACCCTGTTTTTGACTAGAAATTTAAACCACTAAACCTACCCTTCAATGATGTTCCCAAAAATATATTTCACACACCCTAAAATAATGAAAGGGATAACCCAAATCCCCTTCAAAAAAATCTCATTAAATTTGATTTTCAGCATTAAGGACACCTTTAGTACTGATGGGTAAATTTACCTCACTTCGCCATGATGATTTGGTGTGGGTTTGAACTCCAAAATTAGCCAATGTGTCCGCACATCCATTTGCTTCCCAAAACACATGCTTAATATAATTTTTTTCAAACTTAGGCAAAAGGATTATAATTTATGAAATAATATTTCTAATACTAACATGATACTTAACTATACCCTTTATAGCATTAATAATGTATAAAGAGTCACCCTCTAAATGGATCTTTTTAATTCTTAGAGAAATGGCCCATTTGATTCCATTTAAAAGAGAGAAAGCTTGAGCATAGTTGTTGGTATTTATACCTATAGGCTCCACATAAGAAAGGATGAGAGATACCTTGTCATCCATAATGATTCCTCTAATTCCAGCCAATCTAGATCTCCCTTTTGCTGCACCATCAAAATTGAGCTTCATCCCTCTCTCCCTTGGTTTTTCCCATTTCACATTTTTCCGAGGATCTTCCTTCCTATTAGTTGACATATGAAAACTCTGACTTAACCCTAGGGATTGAATAGTATCCATTTCATGACTTGGAAACCATTTTTTCTCCTTAAAATTTATGGTAGAGAGATTACTTACCACAACCCTCAGAATTACATTTCCCACTCTATCAGATATTTTCTATTTTTCTTTAAAAATACTATTATTCCTTTCCAATCATATTCCCCATAAAAAATGAGGAAACAAAATATTCCAAGCTTTATTTAAACAGAGAGAAGAGAAGGAATAATCCCATTGCAAATAACAATCAACAAAAGTTTTCAGAAAGATCCATGAAATCTGAAAATCTCTCAAAATATTGATCATAACTCTTTGAGAAAAGGTACATTGCTGAAATAAATTCTAAACATTTTCATTATATTTTTACATAAAATGCATCTATTAGGAATCATCATCCCCTTGAATTTAAAATTATCAATGGTTAAAATTTTATTTTGAACCACCTACCATAAAAATGGTTCACCTTTGGAATAAGAGTCTTATCCTATATATTTTTGCAAAAAGGATTTGGAGGAGGAGAAAAGGTACATTGCTGAAATAAATTCTAAACAATTTCATTATATTTTTTACATAAAATGCATCTATTAGGAATCATCATCCCCTTGAATTTTAAATTATCAATGGTTAAAATTTTATTTTGAACCACCTACCATAAAAATGGTTCACCTTTGGAATAAGAGTCTTATCCTAGATATTTTTCCAAAAAGGATTTGGAGGAGGAGAATTTCGAGCCAAGTTGTACCCATTCCTAACAAATAAATCCCCATCCTTAGACCATCCCCATATTAAGGTATCCTCTTTAAGAAGTGAGGGAATATGCATACCACCTAGATTAGTATTCAACATTAGTATGGCCTCTTTAATTTCCTCATCATGGCCTTCCCAAATAATAGCTTTCCTAGACCAACCCCAGTCTGTTCTCCTCCAATAATCTCTAAGAAGAATGCCCATAGTAGCTTTAAAATGGGGATCTACAATACTCAACTACATTTGATTAATTAGGGGCTCATCTTTGAACCACCAATCATCCTAACATCTAATCCTTAAACCATCCCTGATCTACCACTTACTACCTTTCAACAACAAACTTCTATACTTGCATAAAACTTTCTAAAAAAATGAGCCTTCAAGGAGCATATAATTAGAAATAAATGCACTCTGATCCAAATACAAGTATTTTTCCTTCAGAATTTTTGCTCATAATCCTTCCTCATTTATCATTCTCCACCTAGCCTTCACCAACAAAGTCAAATTCATGCTTTTAATATCCTTCAAACTCAAACCTACAACACTCTTAAAGAGTGTTACTTTTTCCCAAGCCACCAATGGAATCCTATCTTTTTATTCTATTCCAGACCATGGAAACCTTTGTAGGATCTTAATTATTATTGTTATGATTTTGGATGGCACTTTGAAATCAGACATAAGATATATTGCTAAGATCTACATAGAGATTTGTAGTAATTGTAACTTACCATCCTAAGAAAACAACACCCCTTTGCAAGAAGAAAAATCAAGCTTTTTTTTAAAATCTACTAACTAAATCATTCAACTATCCATGACCATTTTCCCTTTAAAGATAGGCATACCCAGACAAGAACTAGGGAAAAATTTAATTGGACATTCGAAGATAATAGCAATTCTATTTTGAATTTATTCATCAACATTCATAAATAAAATATAGATTTTATGAAAATTAATGAGCTGACTTGTAACCTCCTCATAATCTTGAAGAATATCTATGAAAGCAATAACTTCAGATAAAAATCCTTACCCAACAGAAAAGTGTCATCCACAAACTACTGCAGAGATATAGGGTCCAAGCCATTCAAAATGATTAACCCTTTAAGAGTGTTTTTTTTTGTTTTCGGTCAGCACAAAATTTTCCTAAAGTCTCTTCCAGAATGATATAAAGGAAATGTGATAAAGGATCACCCTACCTCAAACCTCTTCCTACTAAAAAGAAACCTCTAGACTTACCATTTATTAAAATGGAATACTTAGGAGTAGATATACATTCCATAACCATTTTGATAAAATGTTTATAAAAACCCAATATTCCAGCATAATACTCAAAAATCTCCATAACACTCTATCATAGGATTTATTCATATCAATTTTTAACAGCATAGCTTCCCTTTTTGAAACATCCACCAAATGAACTGTTTCATGAATACTTATAACACTATCTAAGATCTGTCTTCCTTCCACAAAATCTCCCTGATTTGGAGACATGAAATTTTCCAATAATCCTTTGATTCTTAAGGAAATAATTTTATTTATGATCTTATAGACAATATTACATAAACTTATAGGCCTGAAATCAAAAACCTTTTCAGCACCAGGGATCTTAGGATCAAGGGCAATATAAGTATCATTAACCTTTTTTAGAGTTTACCATGCCTAAAGAAATATTGAATATCATCTTCAACATATTGATGAAAATTTTCCCAAAATACTTGAGAGAAAAATTTGAAAAACCATCTAGCCCAGGGGATTTTTATCCTTCCAAGTCAAACACAAACTTTTATCTCCCCAGATTAAGGGATTTTGACCATTTCAGCATTTTCCTGAGTAGTGATAATGGGATGAAAAAGACTAGCAATATTAATTTCCTCAATAGGATCAAGCTCTCTACTAATAGTAAACAGATCAGAGAAAAATCCTATGAACTCCTCAACAATCTCCAATTGATTTTTATAGTTCACACCTCTCCTATCAACAATTTTCACTATAGTATTACTATTTTTATGAATAAAGGCAATAAAATTATTTTTTTGTGTGTTCTTGTCTCCCTCTTTTAACCACATAACCCTAGAATTTTGTCTCTAATAGGCCTCCTATTTAGCTTCAACATCATGATAACCATCCAAAAAAGTTTTTTCCCTATCCTTTAGATATTGGATCAAACCTTGGACTTCTATCTGATCCTCAATCATCCTAATTTCATCAACTAATTGAGATTTATGAGAAAAGATATTGCTGAATGTTTCCTTATTCCAGGTTTTCATTCTAGCTTTCACATTTTTTAATTTTGCAACCAATTTGAACATAACATTACCTTTCACCCTTATTTTCCAACAAGATTGAATCTCCTCCTTGATGTTAGGATGCAAAAGCCATATTTTAAAGAATCTAAAAGGTTTCCCTCTCAAAACATTATCATTTCCCATATCAAGACAAATTAGACTATGGTCAGAACCAATTCTCGGAAAAGCCATCAAAATACCTCCAACTCAAGAGAACCATGAAGGATTAATAAGAAATCTATCCAATTTAATTTGAATAAGGCCACCACCAACACGTTGATTAGACCAAGTATACTTAGCCCCTCTCAAATCAATATCAATCAAATTACAGTTCACTATAAAATCTACAAAATCCTTCATACTATCACTGTAATTATTAGTACCACCATTATTATCTTGAGGGATTAATGGGGAATTAAAGTCCCCCTATTAGTCAATCAAGTTCCTTATGCTGTTCCCTTAAAAACACAATATCCTCCCAAAGTTTTCTTCTCTCAACAATTGAGTTGGGAGCATGAATATTAGAACAAATACAAACAGAGTCATTTTCTTTTTCTTTAAATATAATAGCTAAATGGTAAGAGGAATCAACTAACACAATCCCCTCCCTTTCCTTTTGAATCCCAAAAGTTACAATACCACATGAAGCCCCTACTTAGGACACACTTTGTATCTCCGACCTAAACCATACTCTATTCTTAACTTCACTCATTTTTCCTTTTGACATCTTAGTTTCTTGAATCAAAATAGTATTAGTATTTCCTAAAATTGGACAACATCCTCTGTTTATTGGGATGATTTAAACCCCTTATATTCCATGATATCACATTCATCTTCTTTTATTTGGGGAAAGGCTCTACTTAATAGGGCATTGCTTACCTAAATCAATTTATTTAGAAGCCACTTTTTCATGCCTATCCTTATTATACATATTTCCTCTTTTCAGAAATGGCTTACCACAATTAGCTTTATCTTTCTCCTATTTAAGTGCACTTTTAGTATTAATTTTCTTATCTTCTAGATTTTCCTTTTTTTATCCTCATTGAAAGAGCAGGGAACAAACTCTGGATCTATAAACATTTCCTTTGATTTACTATTATGAGAAGAAGATTAACCCTGGATATGTTCTTGAGAAACCTCCTCTTATTTCTTTTCCTATGTCTCTTGAGAGATCATCTTAAAAGGATCCTCCTCCTTAGAAATTTACTGATTCTAAGTCTAAACTACTACTTCATTCCCATCTTATTTTTGATCAACACTGTCCTTATATTCTTGCTTTTTACCCATTTGATCCTCCTTTAGATGCTCTTTCTCTTCATTAATCTCTACTTCCTCAGTTTCTTCTATATTTAGAATATTAAAATCATAATTTTCCATAAAGTTACTAGGAGAAGGTTGTTTCCTTTCCTGATTTTTCCCAATCTCCTTATATTTTTTTTCCCACACTTGTTTTTTACCCTTCTTAGCTTCTTTGCATTGTCTTTGTTCATGCCCAATCCGTAAGCATTTCTAGAAAAATAATGGAGAAGCCTCGTATTATATATTTTGGATATATACTCCAAACTTTGATTGAAGTTCAATCTCCTTTCTAAGAAGATTCCTAATAAGAACATTAACACAGGATCGAGCATACATAAGATCCGAGTTATTTCCCTAGTAACCAAATCAAAAACAACAAGAGAACCTATAACATTAGCTATTTCCATTAGGATTTCCTCCTCCCATAATTCCATAGGGAGTCCTTGAATTTTGAACCAAATTGGTAGTTCATCTGGTTTTTCATTATAAGGATCAAACCTTGGATTCCATCTTTGAACCAATAAAATTGATCTCCCCATAAACCAAGAACCACCCAGAAGGATTTTATTACAGTATTTTGGGTTGGTAAGATGTATAATAATAAAATAATTCACATAGGAAGCTATTTCCAAAGAAACCTTTAGATTCCACTTCCATCGATCCCATTCCCAAAACCATTCAACATTTGGTCGAGTTCCATAGAACTTACCAACATGAGAATGCTCCATTCTATACCTTTTTCTTTCATCTAACACATCTAAGATCGCTAGACTTAAGACTCCATATTTTTCCACATGATTAATCTTCAAATCCAATGGCTGATCATTTTTTATCCGTATTACTTCCCAATACCTTGTCATCCCATGGAGGAGAAAAGGAAAAATCTGACTTACCTCCTATCTACTAATTCTGTGGGTACCCATTCTGTAGAACCCCATTATGAGGATTACCTGTATCCTATGTTTCTTCCCACCCACTTGGTTTTTGAAAATATCCTCCTCCTTTCTCCTTATCCCGATCCCACTCCATTTTTTTACCTAAAATTTTTCAATCATCAAATGGTTAAAATTTGCATGTTAAACACTTTTATTATACCATATCTATGAACTGGAATGGTGGAGGAGCACTTTCTTTAAGTGGGACATGGGGGTGGTCTTGGGTCCTGATCCAAATTTGAAATGCCCCACTATGTTTCTCTTGGTCCATATGGATAAGTTCAAACCCTACCTCAAGGTGTCCCCATGGCCACTTATTGAAAGCACCCAATGAAATCAATGGGAATGGAACTTGGGTTGATGATTACAAACTACTTGTAACTCACCAATAGCCCAAGACCTTGAGTTCAATTTATAAATTTATTTATTAGATGGCCTTGGACATAACTAAAGTGAAAGGACATGATTAAAAATTTATTCATGTCCTTAATAGATGGACCTATCTAGTTAAGTAGAAAGTTATAATGAAAGTCTATAAATTTATATGTACCAGAGACTTTTTTCTTTCCAAATTTTAACTTAAATATAATGAAATAACAAAAAAACTGACCTCAGAAGACAATGGGGTTTATCGATACTTGCAATATGGCTAATGCTGATATTGATTGTTGATTGAAGTTGCTGAGTCTAAATGAATGCGTAAGTCCTCCTATCCTATGAAGCACTCTACAATCAAAGACACTAAATAAATATATTAGATAGATGGATAAACAAGCTACTCGACAAAGGCCAATTCCAAGAATCCAAAGGGACTTCCTTAGATGATGTTAGCTCATTTTTAGACAATCAAGTAGATTGATAATGATAAATATATGTAATAAACAAAGATAGATAATGGATGAGAAACTTTAGAACTCAATAAGGGTAAGTCCTGTGTAGCTTCAAAGGTGGCCCAAGCAAGGGTGGATGCGATTTGAAAAAAATCGAAGTAATCATACCAAAAATTTTCAATCTCTTGTTTGATCTCATGGAGAAATTCAAACTGATATTCAATGTCTTCTTTGGAAGTGGTAAATTGTATTGCATATAATGTTAACTCATGAAGGATATTTTATTATTCCCAGAAGAAGGGATGTTGAACTATAGGAAGGTCATAAATACTTGTAATGGGATGATACCAGCCAGGTACTACTATATAAAGTAAATCCATACTTGAAAAGAACAAGTCAAATAAAAAGAGGTTGATAAAAATGATGATAAAGTGACGTAAAGACTTAATTTTGACAGGGATCTTTGGTGATTTAGGTAATCACTGATGATTACTGCTAAAAAGATAACTTCACTAAAATGATAAACAAAGATCTAAAGTGATAAGTTTAATTATTTTTTATGCTTGTATGAGCTATAAATGATAAAAAAAAGAGGAATACCTTTAGATGTGAAAGTGAGCTAAAATATGCCTCAAATTTTCAAATGGAGTTGATTGAAGTTGATATCCTCTTATTGAGATTCTGGATAATTTATTGGTGAAAAAGACTATCAAAATGATGTGTTGATAGTAGCTGGAGTTTGATACATGCTCTTAATGATTTATGGAATGACCTAAATTCTATGAGAAGTCAAAAATGAAGTGGGGGCATGAGAAAAATATTTCTAAAGATCCCCAAGAGAGGAAGAAAACTCCTATTTATAATCAGTGGCGATCGGTTAGGATCGCCAACGATCCACTTTTTTCAGGGAAAACATTTGGGAAGTGGTTGAAACCACTTCCAAATAGGGTTTTCAGGCAATTGATGAGGGTAAATGGTTAAGGGGAGGTTATGGACAAGGTGTGGAGGTTGAGATGTGTTAATAAAATAGGTTTAGGTTGTTTTAAGATGGTTAGGGCATATTTAAAGTGGTTAAGTGGTTTATAATGGGAAAAATAGGATTTTACAGCTATAGAATTGTATTTACAGGTGTAGGGAAATTTTTACATGGAGTAAATATCATGGGGAGAATATAACTTAGGAAAAAGGTTTAATAGATTAAATAATGTGTGTGGTATGGAGTTAGGTGACTTATTTTAATTTGATATTGTTGAGGGGTTAGTGCACACAGATAGGGAAATTAACAATGTGATAATTTTAGGTGTATACATTTTCCCCTTTTTGTCTAGTAATTTGGTGTAGGCAAAGTGCTAGAACAAAAATGATCTTCGATAGTTCGATTTGTTTTGTATGGGTGATCCCCCTAAAACTTGGGGTGATTGCGATGCAGTGCAAGGATCTTTACGAATTCGACTTGTTCTTTTGGATAGGTTTGTCATGTGTGTTTTGTTTGAAGTTACCCCAAGACAAGGTATCAAAACAATAAGTGCTATAGTGGAATCAAGTGATAGGGGAACCAAAGCATTTTCTCTAATGGACATATGATCTACAAGGGTAAACTACAAGGATAGAGAAGTCAAGTGATACAGGATCCAAAGGGTTCGCGTATTATGGACATTTGAATTGTCTCTGTTAAGTTTTTAGATCGAATCCGCGAGGGATTGTTAGTTTTCAAGGATTTGTGTTCCTGAAAATGAGGAATTTTGTTGAAAATTTGTGATAATATTGTAAATAATTTCTAGTTTTGAAAAAGGATGGTTCAAGATAGAAAGTAAAGAGATCACTAGTGATTTATACTAATCGCTGGTGATTATGGTGAATAGCCAGCGATTGAAGAAATCATCGACGATTCCTACGCAAGACTTTTGTGGGCTATAAATAGCCGAATGCTTTAGGAATAGTTAATTTTTGTGATGACAGTTTAGGAGAGAGAAATTGAGTGATAAAAGAGATATTTTGGAGTAATGACAGTGGAATGATCATCCAACAGGTAGAGGAGGCCCACTCAAGCATAGGTAGGTAACTTGTTTTGTTGTTTTTGTTTGTTTTTAACAAGTATTTGATTTTTTAATTCTTTGCACCCATATGAAGGGCTTGTTTTGAAAATCACCAGAATTTCTGATGATTGGGTGGATCGCTAACGATTCATAAGAATCACTAGTAATTCAGTTGGATTGTTAGCGATCTAGGATAATTTATTACTGATCAATATTTTTATTAAAGTTTGATGATTTTTTTGATGAAAATTGATTCTAATCCATGTTTTTATGTTTTTTGAATGTAGGTGAAGGCCAAGTTGACTATTAGAGATAGGATTCCAATGATTCTAGATGAGGTGAGGGAGGATATGTCAGATGAGGATTGGGAACATGTGGATGCGGTGGGATTTGTGGGGATGCATGATTATAGACACATCCATAGGCATCGAGGATTATTGTTGGAGTTGATGGAGAGGTGGTATCCTGCCACATGTACTTTTTGGTTATGGACGGGTGAGATCACCATCACCTTGGAGGATGTCCAAAGGATCACTAGTTTCCAATCTAGGGGAGGGTATTTATTGCATTGATGATACTGAGAGGGAGGAGGTCATGAGGGGACTGTATGGGGAGGATGTTGAGGATGTGAGATACACTATGGGTGGGTTTTATTATCAGAATCTCTATTCTTCAGAGAGGGAGGGTCATGTTTGGATGATGATGATGATCATGGGTATTTCATGTTTCTCTTTGCCCGACTCTGGTGGTGGTTGGTTTCTTTGGATGATGATGAGAGTTGCTTATAGAGATGATGGAGCATTGTATAGTTTTTGCATGGGCCCTTGTATTACTAGTGCAAACGTACACTGAGATATGAGCTTGGAGGGTCCATAAGAGATTTGGGATTGATATCATGTTTTTACTAACAGTGTTGGGATTTTGAGCGTATTGATGTGGCTCGTCTTCATGGTTTACCATAGGGAGGTTTGGATATGATTGGTGGATCACCTGAATTTTTGAGATGGGATGTTGATGTAGGATGATCTAGAGGAGTTCAGAGAGAGGATCATTATAGAGAGCTCCTCATAGGTTTACAAGTCAGGGATGTATTGTGGAGACCTTATATTGGATTTCTAGTGTGGGATGGACATGAGAGGGAGTTAAATGCCACTCAGTAAGAGTTATGGGTGCAGGGCTGATGAGTCAGAGAGTGGGAACTTATTAGGTTTGGTCGTATTAGACAATAGTTTGGTTTGATACATGATGTGATTGATTCTCCACTACTCTACAGATGGGATGACAGGGATTTTGATTCTCCCAAGGTAGTTGTGGAACCACCTCTTCCTATGACTGATGAGGAGGGATCCATGGGTATAGATGAGTATGGGGACATGGTACCAATAGATGACATTGGTGTGACTGTGGGCTATACAACATGGTGGAATGGGGGTATGCTAAGTGGGAGACATCTCATCTAGCTTGAGGAGGTAGGTGGGTGTGAGCTTGAGTAGAGGGAGTGCATCAGGTGGTTGATGTTAGTGATGAGGAGGATGGAGACAGAGAAGACTTTGAGGTCACTATCGCAAAGTTAACAGCCAAAAATTCCACACTGTAGAGGCAAAGAGATAGTTTGAGGGTGGAGTGGGATGGTTTGGTTATAGAGAGGGCTAGCTTGATCAGGGAGAGGGATGGAATTATAGTTAAGCATGATAGTTTGAGGCATAAACTATCACAAACTGAGATTGATTCGGATAGATATGGAAAACATCAGAATACTTTGAGACGAGCTCTTAAGATCATAGGGACATCAATGCAAGGTGTCAAATTAGTGACTTGGACTCAAGATAGTGGTCAAATGTGACCACTAGGGATATTTATCTTATCTCACTATCATTCGTTGTAGGAGGAACTATCCTATTATTATGATTTAGTGATACAGAACTTACCCCTTGCACTTCAGTATGCAGAGCATCAAGCCCACCGAGGAGTATTCCCTAGTGTTAGTGCAGTGATCATGGGTCAACCACCTCAAGGTTTAAATAGATGAGGGCTGAATGGAGGAGAGAGTGGTGACAATGGTGCACAAGGTGCAGGTGATCAGAGTGCTCAGGGGAGCATCATTCGTGGTAGCAAGTTCTTTGTTGTTGTTTATTTTATTGGATGATGTATGATGTAGTGTATTTTGATGTATATAACTCTTTTATGAAGCCTAAATTCGATGTATAGATTTTGATATACATATATCATGACATTCTTTATGATGTATACAAAATTTGGATGTGTGTGTGTGTGTGTGTGTGTATATATATATATATGTGTGTGTGTGTGTGTGTGTTGATGTGTTTGAATCTAGATTCGTGTGTTGATTATTGTGGTGTGATTTGATTATATTTAATTATTGATGGTTCTAGATGGATTCTGATATTATATGGATGTTATTTATGATTTGGATTTCATCTATTGATATCTTATGGATGTGATGGTTAAATTTGTTTTGAAATGATTTTGTTAAGTTATGGATATAAATTTTTAATGTTTCCAAAATATTCCCTAATCATAGATAGGAGTAAATGTGGAAAGATTACTTTATACTAGATTTGATACATAGATGATGGTAAATTATAGGAACACAGGCTCTTGCACTTTTATCCTTTACAAATGTTAACATATGAGTATCAATGAGTAGTGACAAGTGAAATCTAGGATATCAGTGGAATGAAGTGTATACCTTCTCTGAAAACAAGAAGGGTAAACATATGTGGGTTATGTGGGAGTATAGGTTCTCCTATTAATAGGTTCATAAGGATAATTCACTATATATATATATATATTTTGTATCTTTTTTACGCAAATTGGTCGATGTGGGAAGTTTTCTTTGATGATAAAGCTGGTCAATGCGGGAAGCTTTCTTAGGATGATTTTTTATATTTTGACTTTTTGACAATTGGTCGATGCGAGAATCCTTGATATAGGTAGCTGTCCTTTCGAGGGAGTGGTCTATTCTTAACATTTTTGGATAGTCATCCTTTGAGGGAGTGGTCTAAGATTTTTGGTAGTTTTCCTTCAAGGGATCAATCTACTTATTTTTTATAATATGATCTTTGATATATTTCCTTCAAGGGATTATTCTATTGGTATGATGAATCCATGAATATTTTGACTTTTTTATGTTGAGGGACAACCTTTCTAGACCATTCTTAGGAGGGGAAAATATATGTGCACAAACCACACATGATGTCATTATCAGATGTTTTTATTTGGTAGACAAGGTGGATGGATGTAATGATCGTGGGATTCCTGATAAGGAGGAACTTATCCATAAGAGAAATATGTGATGAAGAGAGTCGTGGTGTTCACTTTAAGGTTATTTAAGGAAAATGACAGAAAACCACATACATCCAAATCATTACATTGGTCAAATGGAGGGCTAATGGATGAAGTTAAGATTTTGATGAAACTATTGTCATGATAGTAAAAATGTCAATAGTCGAAAGGTCATAAGTGTGAGGCATTCAATGGTTCCTTTTTAGGTGTACCATCAAGGGAAGATAAATGATAAGATCCCAACCCATATTTGTGAGTTATGATATATGGACCAATCCAGTTAGGGGAAAGTTTTCCACCTTTACTCCTTTCTAGAGTAGTGACATTTTTATTTTCTTGTAAGACTAGGTCACCTATGTTAAAGTCACATTATTTTACATGTTTTTTATTCACACATTTGATGCACTCTTGATATACATGATGATGTTCAAGGGAGGTTAAGAATTTTTCATCTAATAGTTCTAATTGTGGTAGGCATTCTTGATGATAATCCTCATTAGAGATAAAATCTCTAAGGGATACACAAAGTGATGGGATTTAAAATTCAAGGGGTAAGACCACCTTAGAGCCATAGACTAGAGAGAATGGTGTAGCACCTATAGGATTACAAATGCTAGTATGATAGGCCCATAGAGAAAACGAGATTTGGAAATGTCAATTCCTACCTACTTTATCAACAATTTTCATGAGGATTTTGTTAAGTGTTTTATTATAAGCTTTGGCTTTTCCATTTTCTTGTGGATAATATGGTGATGAGAAACTCAATTTTATATTAAATGTGTCACAAAGTTTCTTAACATATTTATTTTTAAAGGATTTTCCATTATCAGTGATGAGTTTGTGAGGGATACCAAAGTGACATATGATATGTTGATAGATGAAATCGACAATTTTATTTGCTTTATTGGATGTTAAGGGAATAACTTCTACCCATTTAGTGAAGTATTTAGTGGCTCTGATAATAGAATGATGTTGTTGTGACAAACGAGGGTTGATAGTGCCAATGAGGTATATTCCCCATTGTGAGAAGGGCCATAGGTCTTAAGAAGGTTGTAGGGCTTAACTGGGGATGTGGATGAGATTCGAGGGTTGTTGACATTTGATACATTTCTAGACATATTAACAACAATATTGGTTTATTTTAGGCCAATAATATCCCATTTGTATGACATGTTTTGCGATAACTGTACCATTTAAAATGGCCACCACAGATACCATCATGGACTTCCTAAATGGATTTAGTAGATTCATGGGATTTTAGGCATCTTAGCAAGAGACCATCAAATTCATGCTTGTAAAGGATACCACCTAGGATCACATGGCGGGTAACATGTTGAAGGAACGATTGTTTAGAATTATTGGATAGGTTGGGAGGGATTTTGGATTCTGAAAGATAGTCGAATGATTGATTATACCAAATATTTTTTGGATTATTTTTGATGGTGTTTATAGAAGATAACTCGTTATGGTGGGATGGTTGATCAAGTCTATGGATGACGATGAATAGTTTAGAATTGTCATTTGAATTTTCACTTGATAAAGAGATAAGGGATGTTAGAGAAACCATGGTGTCCGTAAACTTGTTAGAAGAACATAGAATGGTTTGGATGTTATAACGGTCGAAGGATTCCAAGAGAAAGACAAAAATGGATTTATATTTCTATTAAATCTTATTTTTACATTGATAGACTCATGGTATTTGGTAGATTAAAAGTTATGATTCTTCATAGATGTCCAATATTTTAACACCTAACATAATGGCTATTTGAAGACCCATGATTAAAGCTTCATATTCGGAAATGTTATTAGTACATTTGAAGTTAAGTTTGAAGGATAGAGGGATGTGAGTTCCCCAGGGAGGTATTATAACAATACCAGAACCTCCCCCTTGCTGACATTTGGATCCATCAAAGAAGAGGGTCATCTTGACAGGGGTAAATTTAGGATCAGTGGTGTTAATGAATTCATTTAGAAATTGTTCGTGTAGAGTGTGTTTTTCGAGAAGAGGGGCTTCAGATAGATGATCAATGATAGCTTGTCCTTTGATAGATTTTTGTGAGATAAATTCAAGGTCAAATTTAGTCATAAGCATAAGCCACCGAGTAATGCATTCATGATGATATGGTTTGGAGTGCATGGTTTTAAGAGGGTTAAAGCTAGTTATGATAAAATTCTTGTGATTGAGGAGATAATGACAAATTTTATATGTTGCGAAGTATAAGGCATAACACAAATTTTTAGGATTGGTGTAATGTGTCTCGTATTCATGGAGAGTGCAAATTATGTAGTAAACAACATGTTCACGGCCTTGTTCATCTTGATGAGAAAGCATTGCACCTAAGGCATGGTCAGAAGTGGATATGTAAAGTTAGGATGGGTCCTCCTTGCCTAGAGGTATGAGCATGGGTGGTGATAAGAGATATTGATTGAGTTCACTGAAGGATTTTTGGAAGTTAGAACCCAACTTATAGTTGACATCTTTTCCGAGAAGATGATGGAAGGACTTATAACAGTTGGAAAGTTATGAGATAAAATGATGAATTGATTGGAGCTATCCCTGAAGGCTGCGAAGCTGTTAGAGGTTAGTTGGAGGAGGCATTTCACTGATAGCTTTAATATTAGAAGGATCTCAAATAAAAAATATGAACCCTAGGAATTTGACGGTGAGAACACCAAAAACATACTCAGTGGGATTAAGATGGAGAAGGTGCTTGATGAGATGGGTGAAGATAGTGTCTAGGACAACGAGATGATATTTGCATTGTTTTGATTTTCCTAGAAGGTCATCAACATAATATTCTAATATTTTATGGATAAGATCACAAAAAATTTAAGTCATTACATGTTGGTAAGTGGCTCCGACATTCTTGAGTTTGAAGGGCATCACTCAATAATAGAAAGTCCTCTAAGGGGTAATAAAGGTTGTTTTATGTTGATGTTTGGTAGCGATAAGGACCTATTTGTAGCCGGAGAATCCATCCATGAGGGAGAGGATTTCATGACCGGAAGTTAGATCAATGAGTTGATCAATGTTTGGGAGGGGAAAATCATCTTTGTAACAAGCGAGGTTAAGGTCTCGGAAGTCGGTATAGATGCATAATTTTCTGGAGGCTTTGGTTATAGGGATGATATTATAAACCCATTGTGGATAATTAATGGGTATGATGAAATTAGAAGAAAACAAGCATTGTAACTCTTCTTTGATGAGAAGAGCTATTTAAGGATGTATTTTATGTAACTATTTTTTGACTGGTTTCACTTTAGGATAAGTGATGATATTATGGATGATGATGTTTATGGTCAATACCTGACATATCACTATATGACCATGCAAAGGCTTGACTATGTTTGGAGAGGAAGGCAGTGAAATCACACAACTCTTGTGGGTCTAAGGAATGACTGACTGTGATGATGTGAAGATTATTGTGGGGTTCCTATGTTAATGTTAATAGTAGATTTGTTAATAAGGTTTGATGTGTCTAGAGGAAATATTTTCTGGAGATAGTGGTCTTCTTCTCCCATATAGGAGAGGATAGACTGGTCATCGTGGCATTGAAGAATGTCAATAGTGAGAGTCCTCTTCAATCATTTCTGGTAAAATGAGAGGAAGGGTTTTAGTACCGCAGCTAGTCTAATAGGTCAATGGTCCTAAGGAAATAATATTGACTAAAAAAAATCCAGGTGGGATGGAGATGGTGTCATCTATGTGTCCATGAGGTTGTCTTGTGTGGATGAGGAAGATGGTTCTAGTTCTATACTGGTTGTAAGAGGGGTTTGTGTCGAGGATTTAGAAGCAGATTTTTTATATCCCAACCCATATTTTTCATGTGGTTTAAGGGGAATATTCAATGATTAAGTCAAATAAAACTTGTTCGTAACGTCCAAATCCAAATCCTTTCTAGGCGCAATGATGAAGGTACATTTGAGCAAATACTTGGTTATATAAGAACTTGAAATCTGATATGAATGGTTTGGGTTGACATTGGAATGTAGGTGGTGGAGAGGGATGATCAATCTCCTCCATAAATAAGATTGGTTTTAATATGTGGTGTAGCAAAGGAGACAAAATCCCTGACATTAGGTTCATACATCAGTTGTTTGTCAGGTTTATCATATGTATTTGGTGTAGGAAGTGTGTTAAGTGTCAGGAGATGATACTCCCCTAGTGAAAGGAATTTCATAACATCACTAAAGGAGGTATCATCTGGTAACTTGGATGAGGAGACTAAAGAGTTGGTGTAGACTTCATTAGAGGAGCCTTTGTTATTTTTTAGAACAAGTATGTCATTGAGTTTGTACGTCATATGGCATGATTTGAACGGATTTGGATCTGAAGGCACTGTGAATGTTTTACCTTCGTGTTCATATTTAAGAAAATGATGAAGCATGGATGGAATACAATGCATAACATGTATCCATGGTCAGCCTAATAGTATGTTATATTGAAATTCTCCCTCTACCAAGTAGAAGATTTTGCGAAGATTTTTGATGTCAAATTTGATTGGGAGAATGACCATACCTAACATGAGAGAATTTATGTCATTAAAATCTCATAGTACTGCAGGTGATTGAGTGACTATAGTGCTAGGTAGATGAATTTGGTTGAAGGTGTGTGAGGATATTATGTTAATTTTGGCACCGTTATCGATCATAACTCGTTTAACTTTGTTGTCATCGATATGAGAGGTGATGAATAAAGGGAGGTTGTAATCTTCCAGTTGTAATGAGGGGGATTTATGTACTATCAAAAGAAATGGATGTGGATGTTTTAAGGGTACCTACTAGATTTTTGAAAGGTTGTAGATCATCTCAAGGTATTGATATGGATTAGAGGGCTTTGATCATGGTTTATATGCGTGTAGGAGAAGTTTTCACAAGCTTGTAAAGGGAAATATTTACACGAGCTTGATGGAGTTGTTTAATAATGGTATTTTGGATAGGGGTAGTAGAATGTGTAGGTGGAGCAATGAGAATGAATATCTTGGCCTTAGGGAGATTTAAATTAGATGACTCGAGAGAAGGAGAGATGGATACTTTTGATTTGTTAGCAGGGTTGGTGGATTTGAGTAGTGAGAGTGATAGAAACCTTGGACTTGTTTTGTTCTGAGGTACTTGGTTCATGGGCATGTGTTCTAGTGGTAATGTGTACTGTATCTATTTGATGAAGGGAGGTTTTCCTAGAAGAATCCTCACTTTTGATGAATGTGGATGTAAATAATGGTTTGGAAGAGGTGATTTGATGAGTTATATTTGATGGTTTCAATTTTATGCGGGAAGAATACCTTATTTAGCAAGGATTTTAATAGCCTCATGAAGGGCCATGTAGTCCTCTATAGAGTGTCCTGGTGTGCGATGATAATTATAAAAAGATTAAAAATTATGCTAGTATGGTTTCCATCCATGAGAGAATGATGGTTTGAGAGGGGGTAACATGATGATGGATTGTTGAATGTTATTCTCAAGGGTTAACGTGTAATATCCTTTGGAAGCAAATATCGAGGGATGCGTAGGTTCTTCAGATGGTAGAAGAATTGGAGATATTGTTTTTGATGTGGTATTTTTAGGCTTGGGATGAGGAATGGTTTTTGATTTCTATGACATTGAACTGATAGTTTGGATGAAGGTTGTGGTCCTAATATAGAGGGAATGATATTTGAGCTTGATATTGAGGGATTTGAATGAATATGTGATATGACAGTTGTCATTTTAGACGAAGTAACTTGGGATGGTATAATGGGATTTTCAAGACTACAAAGGTAGTGTTGAGTATCTACATCTCTTATAAGAGATTTTTTATTGTAAAATGAGTTTCTTGTTGGAAGATCTTGAAGAGGATGGGGTGGATTTAGATGAATCTATAAATTTTTCTCATTTGGAGGTGGAAGATATAGTAGAGGATTTATTTTTAGAAATTTTGTGAGATTTTGGAGATGATGAAGTAAATACGAATGGCTTTGTGAATTTTTTGATGATGGACCCCATGGATATGCATAGATTTGTGAGTGTTTTTGATGTAGTGGCTATATAGGTAGTAGAGGGTTTATCCATTTTGGCTATTGTAGGGCTATTCGAGTGTGTTTCAGATGATGACTCAATTACAGGAGCCTCATAGAGGTATGGATGATTGATCTTTAATAGTATTTATAATATGATGAATGAAATTTGATTGTACTTGACTAGTAAGTGGTGGATGATTTGGAAAATGTTGTTTGAAAACATCTAGATTTTGGTTTGGAGGTGTGTTAGGGTTATCTAATTATAACTCACCTTTAGCTGTGAGCTATGGAACACAATTTATAAATGAGATACACCTTTCGATGTCGTGACCCTTGACCCTATGGTATTTACAATAGTCATTATCTCAATACCAGGAGTGGTTTGATACGAATGTATTGATGGGACGTATAGGTGGAAGAGTAATAATGTTCATAGTAAGGATTTTGTTGAATACCGAGCCATATAATTATTTGATGGCTATGTAGTTGCGTTGAGGTCGAGAGTGGTTAGTGGTAGAATGTTCCTTAGGAAACATTTTAAAAATGATTGCATTGGCTGATGATTTAGACTTGTCGTTACTAGAGGATAGTTTGGATGAAAAATAAGGTTTTGAATTTTTTGCCCTAATTTTAACCCTACCGTCCTCAAGAGTCTGCAACTCAAGTTTATAGGCCATAGTAAAGGATTTGTCAAACATCTTGAATGACTGGATTTATAGAGTGGATTATATGTGTTTAACACATGAGTGGGAGAATAATTCTATAATCTCAGTTTCTAGGAGAGAAAAGGATAACTGGTTAACAATAACTCTCCAACAAGAAACAAACTCAGTGATGTATTCATCTTCAAATTGTTTTATTGCATATAGGTCAGTGATAGTGATTTTTTGTGCAATGTTGATTGAGAGATATTTAAGGAAGAGTTGAGAAAGTTGCGTGAAGGAGAAAAGTGAATACTGAGGGATGTTCTTATACTAGTCTAAAGTAGGGCCTACTAGAGACATGGGAAATGTCCTAAGCATTAAGTCCTAATCGTGAGATATAAGATAACAAGCATGTCAAAAATATCAAATAAGATGTTGGGGGTCTTATTTGTAGTAGAAATTGAGGAACTTGAGAAGTTTGCAGTGTGGAGGATAGGCTTTGTAAGGTACTTGTCTATTATTATACTCCTTGAAAAAATAGAACAATTTGGACTACCACGGACTTGGAGTAAAGGCCGTGAAAAGTTAGAGTGCGCCGTGACCAAAGATGAAGTGCCACTGAAGTAAAGATAAAGTTTTGGGCAATAAAACATAGTCACAAATAGAAGGAAGAGGCTGCAAATGTAGAATAGAAGGCCACATATTGAAGAAAATGAACTGCAAATGATGATTCAAATCCATGCCAAACTGGATGAGGCCTCAGGATGAAGTAGAGGAGTTAGCAAAGTCATGGCATAAAGGAGACAAACTATGCCATAGAGACATGTTGCGGGGAATCTATGAAAGTTATGGAATTTGGAAAGGGAAACAATATATAAGGAAAAGCTGTAGAAGTCAAAAGCCACACAAAATTGAGAGGAGAAATCCGCGAATCAAAGGAAAACAATAGTTTTCCGTGGGAGGCTGAAATTGCCATATCTTTCAATCTGATGATCCGATTTTTGTAAACATTATATTGATGGAAAGGTCTCAACAAAATATATGCAAGGATAGATATGTGTAAAGTTGGAATAATTATCCAACATGTAAAAGATACAATTCTAGGTGACATAACTACCAACATTTAATGTAGTATGGGTGCCCATCTTTTCTCCAATAAGGAAAAAGGTGTGTTGCGGTGGATAACCAGAGGCACCCAATTCTTTCATAGAATTTAATGACTGCTGTTGGTGGTTGGAAATTTGACTTCAAGTTTCCCTCTCTTTCTCCCCTTCTTCTCCCCTTCTTTTTCTATAAATGTAAGAGCTCTTCTCATTAATATAGATCCATCTTTGTTGTAAAGGTACCATGTAAAAATGGTGGCTGACTTCCGACAAGTTTTAGACCCTAGGCTTGGTATCTACAATGTATTTTCACCTTCTTCCATGAATGTAAATGACTTTGAATATATTCAAGAAACAAAAATTGTGTTTTCTCGCTACTTTTTTCTTCCCTTGGTCTCTTATTTTTTTTATGTCCTTTCCTCTCTATTTGCGTTTCTTTGCATGTTGTGTGTTCTCCTGTATGTGCAAGTTACATTTTCACGTGCTTTTCAATGTGTGGAGACACCAGAGTCTGCATGGTTCTTTTCTATGGCGCACACTTGTCTACCCTCTCTCTTCACATTTTCTCACTTTATCTTAACCCTTGTGGAGAGTGATCGACCCCCTTTCCTGGTGATATTGCCTCCCTTCTTAGCTTAGGTTTTACTTTCCCTTATGCATATCCTTCTCACCCTAGGTCCCTTGGAATCATAGACTAGCGATAGGATAAATTCATTTATAGATATTTGGAGTAGTGTTAGCGTTATAAATAGGCAGGGGAAGTTGAGCCTTCTCCGAAAGCTCCATCTCAAGTAGAAAGGTCCCACAATTTGAGAGATGGTCCCATGTTAGCCTCAAAAGTACTGAGATCTACTATAGCCAAATGGGGTAAGGGTGCTAATTTTTTTACCTAACACCAATCATATATAGCCTTTATCTTTGGATGGGCTCATTACATACATCTTACTTGAAATAATTCAACCAAAGTATTACAAATATTCCTTTCAAATTAACATTCGAGATTCCTTAGCATGCTATCTTCATTAGGGCACTACAATAGGGTTACACATTTTCTGGTATGCTACGTATATGGGAGGAAAATGTATTATTCCAATAAACAATTATCTTAAAAAAATGATAAGGACTAATGTTAGGTAGGAAGTAACTAACTCCATTTTTTAGGGATAGTTTTTTGAAAGGGAATATCATAGTTGAGGAGTATTTCTAAGGATCAAAAGAAATTACGCAAATTTTTACTAGTGGCTTTGACAAGGCTTGAATGCAATATTTTCATTTTCTTCAGTCTAAAGTAGTATGGATGATAGAATCTAACCAAAGATCCTTCTTCATGAAATAATTCATCCCAGGTGCAACTGTATCTAGAATAGGCATATAGCATTTGTCATATAAAGGGGTTGAGTTTACTGAGATGCAATATTTCCCTCAAAGACTTGTCAATAGTAATGGACTAAAATTATACATTTTATTCTTGAATTAAATGGGGTTGAATAGTATATTTAAAGATGAAATAAGATCATATGCTAAGAAATAGAACTAGTGTTTCCACTAAAATGTATCTACATAGAAAGAGTGGATAGGGAAACATTTGTTACCACTGGGTGGTGTCCACTTTGTTGAACAAGGTTTATTTATGGATGAGAATTTCATTGGTAGGGACTCTCCATTTTGAGTTATTTGAGGTGTCTGAATTTAGGTCGAGGTAACTATGTGGGAATCAACTTACTTGTGGCCACTTGATCAAGGATTGGTATGAGTTTGAGATGATGTGAAAACATTCAAAAGTTATTTCTCCATTGAAGTTCCATGTGAGTGATGTTGTCTTGGGTTTTGTCTTGTGAGTTCATGACATCCCAATGGTCATAGAATTAATATTTCTAGCTCATTTTTAAGACAGTAGATATATGGATAATTGCCTTGATTGGAACCAATTGCTATTAGAATAAGGATGTACCTATCGGGTAGTGGGTTTTTCCCATGATCTGCCATCGATGAAGATGGGAGTAAACACATGAGGGGTTAGGTACATAAGGTCATGGTTTAGGTGTAAGTGGTTGAAGGTGAACACCCTTGGAAACAAGATATATATTGAGGGTGATGGGGTTTAAATCTAAAATCTCAGAAAAGATAAGATTTCTTAGTGTTATTTTGAAATCATGACTATGTGCTCTTAGGTATTTCTAGATCAATGGGATGGACTACTGGAGAAAAAGAATTTATGTTGTGATTCTTGATCTTCTGGTTCATGAGATAGTTTAGCCCATCACTTTGATCAAGTATTTTTCAGGCATCCTCGATATGAATATGGAGTTTTTTAATGGATCGTTGGACAGTCTTGTTGGTTGATGTATTTTGGATGTCTGGATATGGAGGTATGTTTCCTTGTAAGATTTAGGAAAGTCCATAATCTCTCTAAAAATGAAAAATAAATCTTGATTTCATGGATTATCAAGCTTTAAAAAAATCACATAGTAAGAGTGGTGGTGAGTTGGTATCCTCCATATTGATCCTATATTTTAGAAGAAAATTTAAATGTGTAAAATGGCTGATAGGGTCCTAGAAAATGGACATGGATGGTTTCAAGAATGTTAAAGGTTGGAGTTATCAATATACCTAAAGGTATGTGAGGCCTGAATCTATGCTAGTGACCTTGTCTTAGGCTTGGTAGCAATGCCTACCCCCTCACTCGTCAAGATATTCGTAATGATAAGGGATGTTATTCAATTTTTATAATCCTACCGATATAGTTTCAATGTGTTGATACTCTGTCAGAGCTCTAAGTCCGATTCTCATCTTGGTCAAGTGAAGAATCTAAGGAAGGCTAAAGATGTATAAGGATATTTATCCAACATGACTAATTCATATTGTCAAATCATGACAGTTTTCAAAAAAAAAAAATGTGTATGGAGAGAAAATGTTATGTGTTAATGCAATGTATTATCAATGGTTGACCTAAACTGATATGACCAAGTATATTTTAAGATTCCTTTCACTTGTCGAGGTCACTCTTGTATGTTTGTTGATGAACAACAAATAAAAATGGAATGCCTATGTAGAATAAAAATAAAGTTGTCTCGATGTACCTATGTTAACTCATCTTCCTAAATTGGTCTTATCACTATTTAGTAGGTTTCAAATGTTGTATTTTTATCTATGTTTCAATAGCTCCTCTATGACAAATGTCCCAGTTGTGCGGTTCTTTGCAAAGGCTTGTCTATTTTTCTCATCTCTATTTGATCTTGAGAAGGTTTTGTTAGACTATGATTTTTTGAGTTTTGTTGAAGGTCTATTTCATCTGATTGATCCTTGTATGCTATATTGACACGAATCACTAGCATATTTCAAAAAATCACTAGCGATTGCAAAGCATAGAAAATCTCAAATCAATGTACAAATTTAATTACAAATGAAAGAAAAAGGGTCTGACATCCCACAGATTATGCCATAATGTCCCAGAAAGTTTTTTCTTTCTAAATTTTAACTTAATAAAATGAAATAACAACAATAAAGTAACCTCAGAAGATGATGAGGTTTACCGATACTCAGATGGTTGATGTTGACCTTGATAGTTGATTGAATCTACCGAGTCTAAATGAATGCACAAGTCTTCCTATCCTATGAAGAACTTTGCAATCAAAGACACTAAACATAAAATATTAGTTATATGGATAAACAAGATGCTCGATAAAGGTTGATTCCAAGAATCGAAAGGGACTTCCTTGGAGAATGTCATCTCATTTTCAAATAATTGAGTAGATTGATAATGATAAATATATGTCATAGACAAACATAGATAATGGATGAGAATATATAGAACTCAAGGTCGAATGGTAAGTCCTGTGTAACTTCAAAGGTGGCCCTAACAAGGGTGGATGCGATTTGGATAGAATTGAAGTAATCGTACCAAAATTCTTTGATCTCTTGATGTATCTCATGGATAAATTCAAAATGATCTTCGATGTATTATTTTTTAGTGGAAAATCATACTGTGCACAATTTTAACTCGTGAAGGATATTGTATTATTCCCAAAAGAAGGGCCACTGAACTATAGGAAGGTCGTAAATGCTTGTAATGGGATGAGACTGGCTAGGAACTTCCATCTAAAGTAAATCCATACTTACAAAGAACAAGTTAAATGCAAAGGGGTTGATAAAAATGTTGATAAAATGATAAAATTATGAAAAGACTTAATTTTTAAAGGGATCACCAATTATTCAGGCTGATCACTGGTGATTTAGGTAATCACTCATAATTACCGCTAAAAAGACAACTTTGCTAAAAAAAGATAAACAAATCTCTAAAGTGATAATTTTGATAATTTTGGATGCTTGTATGAACTATAAATGATAAAAAAATAGGAATACCTTTGGATTTGAAAGTGAGCTAAAAGATGCCTCAAATCGTTAAATGGAGTTGATTTAAGTTGATGTCTTGTTGTTGATCTTCCGAAGAATTGATTGATTAAAAAGACTATCAAAATGATGTGTTGATAGTAGATGGAGATTGATACCAGATATTGATGATATCTGGAATGACCTAAAGTATTAGAGAAGTCAAAAATGAAGTGTGGGCATGAGAAAAATATTTTTTAAGATCCATGAGAGAGGAGGCACAACTCCTATTAATAATCACAGAGGATCAGTTAGGATCACTGACAATCCACATTTTTGGGCAAAACATTTGGGAAGTGGTTGAAACCACTTCCAAATAGGGTTTTTGGGTAATTGATGGGGGTAAATGGTTAAGGTGAGGTTATGGATGAGGTGTGGAGGCTGAGATGTGTTAATAAAATAGGTTTATGTTTTTTAAGATGCTTAGGGTAGATTTAAAGTGGCTAAGTGGTTTAGGATGTGTAAAATAGTGTTGTACAGCTGTAGAATGGTATTTACGGGTGTAGGATAATATTCACATGGACTAAATATCATGGGGGGAGAATATAAATTAGGATAAGGGTTTAATAGATTAAATAATGTGTGTGGTATGGAGTTAGGTGACTTATTTTAACTTGTTATTGTTGAGGGGTTAGTGCAAGATAGGGAAATTAACGGTGCTAATTTTAGGTGTCTACAGTATACACAAGATATGAGGTATGTTTTAGAATGAAAATAGATGTTCATGAAGGTGGTTGAGCAGTAGAATGAGGGATTGCAATTCGTGAGAATGTACATTTTATATTTTTTGTGCACACAAGTCATATGTAAGGGATATAATCTAAATATTACATTTTCAAGTGCCAAATGCCAAATTGGGGTGTCGACATTTTCTTCTTCTTTAGTCTAGTAAATGAAATTTTATAGTTAATGGAAATGCTTACCTGAATGTGTAAATACACTTTTCCTTTTATTGAATTATTGAGTGTTTGAGTGCTTGCGAGGTGTTCTAAAGTGAAACTTACAAAACCAAAGTACATTTAATGTCCATATCATAAAAATTGAAACTTGAAATTGAAATTATCAAAATAAAGATACTAAGAAGGAGTTCAATTTTATGTGTAGAAACCACTTGTTTCCCTATGAGTATTGGAGGTTATTAGTAAAAAATTATGGCTTATAATTTTACCTTTTTTTGGCGTACATGGAGAAGTTATTTTTGTTGAACAATATTAAGAATCATGGGTGGTCTAATAGCTAATTTTTGTAAAACAAATATATTCAAAAAGTTATTCAACGAGTTTTGCGTGTGGTGTGATGCAAATACTTGTACATTTTTGTTACCAATTGGAGAAGTACTACACAAAGGTGGGACCATAAAGGGTTTACTATGAATGATGCTAAACCTAACGGGTGTCACTAGACACGATATACATCACCCATTCCATATTAAATCACATTGTTTGATATACATTATAAGTTCACATGGTTGAAATGGAATGCACCACATTCATGCCCCCACCTATACACAATAATGGATAATTCTCAAAGGGAACCAAAGATATTGATGCCCTAATACTTGATCAAATCAAATTTTAAATAGAAAAGTTTAATTTAATATTTTACACTAATTATTTGTAATTCAAACTTTAACCATTGATGTTGTATTATGCTCCCCACATTTGCAACAAAATATAATTTACCATATTTAATTTTGTACCACTATGTCTAAATTCACTTCTTTAACCATCTTGAATTTCTATAATTTTTAAATAATTACAAAACTAATTTTCCAAACTTCCTTTGGAAGGAATCATTTAATAATGGACAGGAATGACCAATCAATCTTTTCCAAACTTGATGATTTTTCTATCGTGGAATTTTTTTCCTGTAACCTCTCTATAACCATGTATATGTATTTGTATGTTAGTTATTCCCTATATTTTTCATTTTGTTTGGAAATAAGCTTGATAATCCCACTGGATGCCTCTTTTTTGAGGTGAGGAAGATAAATTATAGACCACTCTTTTCAAAATAAAAACGATTTGTACTATGTCATGTAGAAGAAGATAATACCATGTAATATCATACATATATGTGGAAAGTACCCAAAATCCTACCAGTATGATATATACTATATCATTTTGAATTAATGCATGCTATCAACATGGCATGAAAATATAAGGGGTTTATAACATTAATCATAACACCAAGTGTTACAAATGTAACTAATACACAAGATCAATCATGTACAAGTCACATATAGTGTCATATAGAAAGTGAACAAGCCAAAAACAAGGGACACAAGGGTGTCATACTATAAATCAAGGAATAAATTACACACATTATAAAGGATACTAAGGCCATAAATAAAGTAAAATTATGTGTCACACACAAAAACAACGTTTAAGGGCTGCATATAAGAGAAAAATCAATAACCAATCAATTATGAAAATAAGTAAAAAATAGTTGCATAGATCTAGAGAAACTAGTATGTAAAATAAATATATATTATTATCAAACTATGGTAGTATCAAATTACAATGTGATTCATAAACATAATAAAAATATGCATTAGAAATGGAAAGAGTTATAAAATATCATAAAAATATATATCTTTGTATAATATTCTCTGTATAGAAAGATACCGCCAGTAAGAAAAAGGCCACTAAAATCCATTTATGATCATATATGTCCTACATCATGCTCATATACCATGTGAAATGCATTTTTGTAGAGTAAAATATAATATTTTATCTTCCAAATCAAGTGATAACCAACATATGTAAAGTAGAAACTAGTAGCTCAAGTCATGCTCAGGTCCTAGGTTTTTTTGGAATATTACATTATTTTTGTATTTGTCAATATTTACATTTTTTTGAATATTATTGACTTGGAAATGTATGGTTAATCATTTTTTTAAATCATCCTCTTCATGGTAAAACATGATCATTCTAGGATTAGTCATATGATGAGGTTTCTAGTGCAATCATAGTTGAAGAGTCTTATTTCTTAAATTCAATATAAATCATAAGATATTTCTCATATGTGTAGGTTAGCCCTTTGAAGAGAGAACGATGTTGCATAGGTGTTATGACCATTTCAATATACTAACAAAATTAGTTGTATATATTTTAGGTTGTAGAGGGTATCCATAAGTGATGCAGGAAACCTTAATAACCCAATCACAATAGATACACTTACGATTTTGATGTACGATTGATGGTATAAAATGGAGATTTTGAAGCCAATAAGTATGTACCTTATTTTATTTTGATTATATCTATTATATATGATGTTGAGGGGTCCCTTTAGTGGGTTGATTAACATTATGTATATGATGATAATTTGGATTCAGGAAATGTGCCTTGTTGATCCGAAAAGAATTTTTAAGTGACTCACTTATCCAAATTATAGATTTTAGATGCTTAAAACTTCAATCTCAATTTCCCGTCAATTATAAAATTGTTTAAAAAATGGCTTAAAATAGAATAAATTTTTTAAAATAATGATAAAATGAGAGTAAAATGATAATAAAAAATACAAACCAAGTGTTAAAAAAGTTCACCCAAATGGGTTACGTCTCTGATTCCAGAAAAGTTCCCGAACTGATCAATTATAATGTAAAAATGCTTATTACAATGATAATTTACATCAAAAATCTCTTTGGTTTACAAAAATAGTCCCTTCTCAGTCCTAGGAGGATCTAATCACTTCTCTGGTCTCACTTCCACAATGAAAAAATGCTCCAAAATATCTCCATGGCTCTAAACATGATCCTATAATTAACCAAGTTACCCATTCATTTGCAAATGATCCCCTTTTATAAAATTTTGAGCTCATGGTTTGTTGGTTAGGAACTTATATTTTTGTATAAGTGGCCTTTGTTCGAATCCCACATAGTTTTCTTTGTTTTTAGAGGTTTATTGACCAAAAATAAACTTTAAAAGTAATAACTCCCATCACATATGCTATGTTGGGCTTATAGCCCAATGGTTAGACCCAAAGATGGGTCTTGATAGGTAAGGAGTTGAAATATTTGGCCTATAATGGTGGGTCCATGATAAGATTATAACCTTTTTTTTGAATTTTTCATGGGATATTAATCCAACATGGAGTATGTGTTGGCCATTTATAGGATTTTTAAATCCTTAGAAGTTATGTTATAATTGTGGCTTTATCTACACCCATGTTCTATTTTTTTGGCTAGTTTGTCCAATTATTGGTCTTATCGAAATATAACTTGCCGTCTGAATGTCTATTAGCTTAGACTCATAATATGTGGTGAGTGGGTTGTGTGATGAAGTGGAAGTTGATTATGTAGTGAGGTTGAAAATTTGGATTATGGCTTGGAATTTAAACTTTCCTACTTGAATCCTTTTATATCTCGGTGTTTAACTTACCTAGCCGGTTAGATTGAATTTGATAAAATTAGGGATTTAATACCACACAATAAAGATTAGTATTTAGATGGGTTTATAGGAAAAAACCCATAAAGTGTAATGTGAATAAAGGTGACATGGTCCCCCTCATAAAAAAGAGTGGACCCCACTAGTTGTTGGGCCCCCAACTAGCATACCATGTAGGTCACCCATCATCCGTCAAATACCAGAGGCTAAAAACCAAATTTATACACTATAAAAAAACACTTGTCATCACCCCATTCATCCACTTGTCAAACTCACACCATGCCACCTTGACTCTATGCAACCTACACTTTTTTTATTTTTTCCAGTTAGAGATAAATTTTAGTAGATCATATACTCTACGTTCGCCATCCATTTTACCTTGTACAAAAGGATTTGAAAATATCTTGTTGATATATTCCATATAAGAGTAGTTTCATAACTTGTGTAGAAAATATGATCGATTAAGAGCGAGGGTCCTCTTGAATTAATTCTCCCCACTGAGGAAGTTTTAGACCACAATTTTTTTTGGTTTTATTTTGATAGTAACAGAGGTTACGATTCCCTCACTCTTCCAATTTACATTCATTTTTCCTTGCTCAGATGTATTCCCTTCAAAACCACATGAAGATATTCAATATCACCTCTTCCCAAGGTCCTTGTCCTCCTATAAAAAATAATACTTTCTTGTATTTCATTCAAAAAATTAGTAGAAAAGTCATCAAAAAAGGTACTTGAATAGTCTCATCCTAATAAATGATCATGGGTGGCTCATATAATTTCATGTTTTAAACATTCACAATGAAATAAATTTGCATATATTGAGGTAATTTTATTATGAAGGAATTATTACCAGCCTTCTCAAATATTTTAATTGGGCTATACTTGGTTGGTTTCAAATTTTTACCTTCACATGTAAGACTCTCTTTATTGATATGAATCCAAACTTGATCACCAAATTGAAAATAATGATCGATTAGATAATGGTCATACCTAGCCTTGTAATTTACTTGGATATTTTCCAAATTCTCTTGGATATATTGATGTACCATATGTATCTTCTGAATGAACTTCTTAGCCTTATCAACATCATCTCATCTATCTGTCATTACTTCTTATCTAAAATAAAAGTCAACAGGTGACCTAGGAAAATAATCAAAATAAGTCTCAAAAGGAGACTTTGACTAGAAGAATCTAAGGCACGGTCATAAAAATGTTGCACATAACATAAATTCTCATCCTAGAGTTTAGGATGCTTGTTACAATATCTACGGAGAAAATGCACTACTACACAGTTGAAAAATTTTATTTTCTTATTGGTCTATGGATGAAATTCAGTACTATGAGAAGTGAAAATATCAGAAGAAATTAAAGATAACTAAATATGAAACAACACACCTCTCTCTGAGTTTTTCCTTGTAAACCTCAAGCAATATTGTGAAGCACTTGGACTTGTATAATATTCTATATAGAAGTATTGTGGGTACTCTTGAATTGTTCTCCAAATGTTGAATTGCAAATGCTACAATCTCATAAACATGAGGATGTGGGTGGAAAATTTGGAAAAATTTGGTTGTAAATTGCATAAAGTATAACACACAGTTATACTTTATCTAAATAAGGAATTTTTTATAAGCAACCCTTATATGAAAATTAATGCCTTCAATGAATTTTATCTTGTAGCAATTAAATACAACATAAAAAATTGTTTACAATCCTTCTGATAACAAATGATAATTATGTACAACTGTAAGGTTCAATTAGATATATTTGATATTCCAAGTGAGTATAACTTATATATAGTTGGTTAAAATTTTATAAAAGGTCTTGAGAATTATGTGCATCTCCTACCTGTCAACCTAGAAATCAATTAAACTATACTCCATCTTGTTTCTGACACATTAAGATAGGAAAGTGGTGAAAAGACATTGTATCAACTAGCTATAATACTTTGGCTAAAGATTCAAGCTTTTATTTGCAATCTTAATTCTATGCTAGCACACTTAACATTAAAATTTGTCTCCATCAGTGCACAATAATCTAATTATATTTATCTAGATCTCATTTTATTGTTCATAGATTTACATTTTAGTTATGAAGCAACATGGATCATGAATCGATATTTACATTGAATAGATCCTATCAATCCCATATTAGGATCCATACAGGAAAGGTAATGCTCACGTAATGGATTGCATCATTACGTGTCTATTATCCTCCCCATAGCCATCCTGAGCTGGCATGCATATGATTCATACAACAAAAAAATTGTTTCATGATGATTGCACCTCACTGTTATTTCATTATGCTTTCATCCCAAGGATAAGTTATTCTAAATCTCATATGTTATGCGTACTCGATACAGGGATACAATAACTCATCAAGTCACTATCTATTATATGTACATCATACCACACTCTCATAAGGAGAATATGTCATCCTACGATGATTAAATTAATTTAGTTAAGCATAAAGATAAACCAATTCATAACGTTAAGATAAATAGTACTTATGATCATTCATGGTCACTTAATAATATTAGAACACTTAAGTTAACTATGTACAACTATTATATATCTTATAATTATTACAATGTTCCTTTCACACTTTGTTTTCTATCGTCGTAAATGTTTATCCACTAAGGTTATTTAGAAACAGATATGTTTTTCATAACAAATAAACATTATCATGAACATATATGTTTAGTGTTAAAGGAAAAAAATATGTCCCTCTTTGTTTATAACTTATAAACTGATAATTGTCATATTTATTCATACATGGTGAACTAATGAAAAACATATATATTATATTAACATACTTATATTGTGTAAGTATAATATTATATTTCTTTTTTTGTCATGCTGATTTAATTATCTTATAATGACATATATAAACATATGTAATCATTCATAATGATGTGATTATATAGATATACTATTCAAATTATAACTTCAAATGTATTAAACACACTCTACTGAAAAATGACAACATGAATCATTCATCCTTCACAATCATGATAGTTAGAACTACAATTATTTATTCAATATTTAATAAAGATAGTACATGTTTTTAAAATGATTATCAATGAATAATCAGAAAATACAATAGGAAATTTTTCCTTCATTCATCTTGCAAAATAATACTTTCACATTTTAATAAATTATAAATACAATCCATACTAATATCTAAGACAGATAAATATAATCATTACATGAAGAATCATGCATATCAAATCCATTATATCACTTTTTAATAATTACTTCATCCTGCATACTGTAGGAGAGATAAAGTTGTATACATGGTTAGTTCTATGAACTGACATGACTTATCCAATCACATTCATGTTATTATATTACAAACTAAATGAATATGATAAGGTTTCTTAAGAATAAATCTTAATTTTATAACTAAAATAATTATATATCTACTTCATTTTAAAATGAAATATGTCATCATTCCTCCCAATCATACTTCTATCTAATGAACATACATTAGATTAATTAATCAAACTTTAAGGAACACATTCATTTTGATTAAACAAAAGATCCCCATAATATTTTATTAAGAAGTGAGCAAGTTGACTATTCAATTAAATACCATTCCTTTCATAATGTTTTTAACCTTTCATATCAATCTACAGAATAATTTAAAATAAGAAAAATAAAAATTCTCTTTATGCAAAGTAGTCACTTATACAGTCGATATAATTTTTTTAATATTTGGTAAAAGGAGGATTTTGACATGGGCCCTACCCTGTTACAACAAGGATCTATTATCTGGATATGACCATAAGTTTCTCAAGAGACCAAAAAAATACCAAATATAAAAAACAACTGGAGGGAAAGAAAAAACTAGTGCAAAACCAACACAAGAACAACACAAAACCAAAAAAAATCAACAAACATACAAAATAGAATTCTGAAGGCCAACAAACAACAAAACAAGAGGAAACATAGAGATCACACCTCAAGGAATAATGAGAGGCCTACATTGTAGATTGAATGATGTAATCTTTGTCTTTATTAACAACAAATAAAATCTCGGTATGAGTTTTATCCACTCACATCCAATTTTGTAGTCTTTCAGAGTTCACATGTATGTTTGCACATAGGTTAACAAATTTATTACCTTCCCTGAATATGTGAGATATTTCATGACTGAGGAAAGTCTTAAAAATAGAGATGGAATCATCAATGATCTTGCTGATAGTCTAACTAGGGGAGGATTTAATTTAGAGGTACTTTAGGATATTCATTGAATCAAATTCCACACAAATCTTGTGAATATTCAAAGAGCTAGCAAGTTGGACTCCCCATGAGGCCACCAATGCTTCAACATAGTGATTAGTTTTCTCACCCATATTTCGAACATAAGTCATATTAAGTTCTCCTTTTTCATTTCTGATTACTCTTCCTACCTAGCTTTGCTAGGGTTACCTTTTGATTCCCCATCAAAGTTTAAATTGTTCTAACCTTCTTGAGGTTGTTTCCAGATAGTCTTACCTCTATAAATTTTAGTGCTATGATATTTCAGATCTTGTTTGAGATGAAGATGCCATTTTCTAAGGAATTTTATGTCTGAATCTTTTAGACCACCCTTTCTACATTTAATGGTAGTTTTGAAATTCTCGGTGATAAATTTGATTAGATGTTTGAAAACCAGTTCCACCTTTAACATATCTCCTTTAAATATTCATTTATTCCTTTCTTTCCAGATAGCCCAAACCATATGAGGGAGAGTGAGATCCCATAAATTTCTAACTGAAACATTTTTTGTGGGATAGCACCAATTTTCCTTCATCTCTTGAACAATATTAGGGTGGACCCATTTTAGGCCATTTTTTTCTAGAATGAGCCCCTAAAGATTGAAGGAAAATTTGTAATGTATGAAGAGATGATCAACAATTTTTCATTCTCTTTACAAAGTATACACCTGTTAATGCAACTGATACAATGATAGTAAATATCACTACCACTTTCAACATCTAAGAATACATGGTTTGAATCTATAATGAATCTCATTAAACATTACATGTTTATACAGAAACACTAAATTAAAAAGTCTCTGCAACAAATAACTTATCAATATAACTTTTGGTGAGAAATAAAACTAGGAAAGAAGGTAGACATCTAGAATATAATCATCCTAAACAATATCCTCTAATACACATGTATTTCCACAAGTGTCAAAATTAGGATTAGAGTTGCTAAATAAGTAGCAAGATGATTTGTCATCATAATAGCCTAAGAAGGAGAGTCATTAATAGTCTTTACCTTTATAACTAAATAATGAGCTTGTATCGAGCTAAAAAGAATAATATACTGCAATATCCTAATGAAGTAACAAAATATACACTAATCATAACTTAAAATACACAATATTTATATAAGGGTCTAGCCCTAACGCAAAGATACAATAAATTAACAAAGAAGTATCATATTCTTAATAGTTAATGAAGAAAAATTTACTAATGATCAATATTTTTAGAGCTTTAGTTAATGAGCTCATATCAAACTGAGATAAACACAGATGAATAAAAACCCAAAATGGAGTAGGAGAATGTTCTTAATAAGAAAACCCATTTCATCAAGTGAGTAATAGATATTCCCTTTCTAGCCGAGAGCAATATTTCAGATAAACACTTTTTATCATGCATTAATAATAACCTAAATTTCCAAAATTATTAATTCAACCAAAGAAGTGTTCAAGAAAAAGAGTAAAATTTATTCCAAATTCAATTTATTCTCTGCAAAAATTTCTCAACCCAATAAGAATATAAAAACAAAACCTCTATTTTTTTCCATTTACTTACCAGTAAACATAACAGAAAACAATTCTACTTAAACAATGTTTAGTTGAATACTTAAAATTTATCAGTTCCCCATAATTTTTATCAACTTAACTGACAAAAAATCAGGAATGAAATCTGATCCAATGTGTTTTCAAAAAAATGAATATAAACATCCCTATCAGTTAATCTAATGAACCATTCAAAGATTCCATTATTACCTGATTTTACGAAAGTGTCGTTACTGATTTTTAATATGCAAATTTCGATTAAAATGACTGATTAAGTTACAAAAATAAAATTAGAAAATTAGATTTATATCATTTGTTAATAGAGTTAACATAGTTGGGTTACGTCTTTGGATTCATAAAAAAACATGAATCAATCTATTATAAAATTATTTGAAGTACAATTTACTCTTACAAAATGATTAATACATCCCAATGACCTGTAAGGGAGTTGATCCAAATCTGAAGACTTTGAAATTTCTCATAAATTCATCCCCAAATCCATATGTGGCTCTACAAGTCTCCCCACCAGAGTTCTCCGTATAATTGAGCCAAAAAAACTGCTACAACAAACAAATAAAAATGCTTTAAGAAAAAAAACCAAAATGATTGTCTTTGAATTTAGAGAAACTCTCAAGTTCTTCTCAAAGTCTCGTTTGACCTCCAAAGGCTTCAAAAATGATGATTTTTGCAAATAGGTCTAAAATTCCCTATCACAGACCTAAAAAAATGATTCTTTATATAGAAGTGAACCCCCTTCTTAACTCGCCAAGCTATTATGGCTTGGCGGTGACACATATATTTTGCAAGATTGTGGTTGGGGGTTCGAAACACCCCAACCACCTTCCACTATTTCATATTCCCATTTGGGAAATCCCACATTGATGGGATAATATGTAAGTGACGAGTTTAAATGGGAAGTAACCTACCCATTTGGACATGGCATGAGCCATACTTTCTTTATTTTACATGCCCACGTATATAGGGCTGGCAATGGAGTGTTGATTAAACCCTTCAGGATATTTAAAAAGGCCACGTATGTGGAGGTTGCAAGGTTTAATGTGACATGTGACTCGGCATAGATGTATAATAATGCATGACATGTATATTTTTTGTCGGTGGCCATTTATGAAATGCTATGTATTGTAATGTAGTGCAAGTGCTATGGAATGGGCTTGCTGGGTTGGATAATATCTTGGACTAGATACTAGAACCTACATAATATAATAAATTTGCAATACTAAAATATCCCATGTTCATCATCCAAATGTATTGAGAGGCATATCTAGAAATTTGTGCTAATGCCATAGTGAAAAAAATGACAAATACACTCCTCTGTCAAAAGAGTGTGTCAAGCCTTGCTAAGGGAGCCCAACCAAAAAATTGTAGGGCCCACCTATTTGATCGCAAGTGTCAAAGTTGAATGTCATAAAAATAAATTTTTACCATTTTTCTCATCTTCATTCTTTTCCATGTGTTGCTGTCTGATTGCTTAGTTGACCCTACCAAGTCTAAACATTGACCAAACTTTGACCAGTGATATCTTGAGCATACGATCTCCATTTCCAGAATTCTTGGTACTATTAGAAACATATTAAAATTCTCTACCATAATAATTTATAAAATATGGAAATACATTCCTAAATATTATTATAATATAACAGTAAATAAATAAGCATCAAGTACAAAATAAAACCAAGTAAATTAAGCTAAATAGTATGAAACCCTAGTTGTAAAGAAGGGATAGAATGAATTAGTTGTTTCATAATTAAATATGGACTATGCCGAAATGATGGCTTGATAAAAAAATAGGGATACGTGTCACACAGAGCCTGAGAAAAGTGTGTAAACTAACGATATTTTTGGATTGGGGCTCTTGGAAAGGGACATGGGTGCCTGTGGGATCCCTAAACCTGCTCTGGGCACTTGTGATTGCCAAAAATATAAAAAAACATCTCTTATTGGTCATAAGGTGTATTTTGTCCTTCAAATTTGATCTCTAGTATTTCACACAATGATCACTGAGGTCGCTGATAACCTGCAATAAAATATTGACTTACAAAACCCTCACAAGTGCATCAAATCACAAAAAGAAAAAAATGAAAATGAGGGGTTGGACTGTCCTCAACTGTCAAATAAGTGAACTTACAACTGAGTGCTGCACTACATTTCGAAACCAATGTAGTTCTAGCTATGTGTGTGTAGAATTATTCCCTAGGTGGCTCTTGTGTGTGTTTCACTTGATAATGATCAAGTAGATAGATGTAAATAAATGTAATAGATGTGTGCAAGGTGTAGAATAGAATTCCCCTCCTATAAAATTTATGTAGAATAATGCATCCCATTTCCCTTAAATGGATGCTAGAATAGATGCTTGAATGCCCTTAGATAGCCTTTAAATGCAACCGTAGGTATTGATAGCAAATGCTTAATGCTTGGTAGTTTATTATGGTCACATAACTTTATATTTATATGATTCCCTTGCTTTAATTTTGTAATTAACCCTGAAAAGGCTAACTACCAAAAATATAAGATGCCCAAATGGCTAGAAAGGACCTACATGATGTGAGCAAAGTAAAAAGAGGTCAGGGGTACCTAAAGGGGACGGGGTGCTAGTGTCAAGGATGAGAAAATCCAAAGTATGAAAAGGAAGAATGGGAAATCAAGAGTGTAAGACCAAAATTGGTAATATAAAACAAAGAAAGGTGGTCAAAGACATGGGTTAATTAGTACTTTTATTACTTAGGAATCATATGAATAATAGTATGTGATCGGGACTAGATAAATACCCAAAATGCATAATTTTGTGTTTACATTTCCCCCCACTTTATGTTGTTGAGAAAATGTTCAATAAAATAAAGTAGATAAGAGATGCACACCTCATAACCATGTAGATTGATGGCGAAAGCGTGCTGAGAGACAAGGAAAATCATGAAGTGATAAAAATGTGAAGTATGGATGCTAAAGAGGAGGAAGTGGAAAATAAGTGATGAGAATGAACCTAGGGTGAGAGCATATGTGTCGATGTCATGATATGCCTATCATTGATGTAGATTGTAGTTATTGTGTTGTTGATGATTTTTGTTGATGTAGGATGATGTTGACTACCTCTTCTCATAAGGAAAAACCTGTAAAAGAGAAGAATGATCAAGTAGTCAAAAACACATGTATATGATCAAAGTGTGTGAAAAATATGTAAAATTTAAAAATGTGAAAAAGGAACATGTGCGCCTGATCCATGATGAGAGAAGGGTGTAGAAAGGATCCTGAAGATGATGTAGAAGAATGATTTTTTTTGGGAAATCTCACACCACTTGTGCCGAATGCAATTTTTTGGGGTGATCTCACACTAAGAAATGGAAGACATGTATGGATAAAATTTTGGTTTCATCCTCTAACCTTTAACTAATTCCCAAAATGTAAAATGCCACTACATATGGTGTGTAAAAATATGATCTGATTCAAACAATTTGATCCAATGCGAAAGTATAAAATGTTGTGTAGTCTCAAGGATTGTGTGCCTTGTAAAATCCATGGTGTGAAGTTCTGTAGACTATGATGAATTGTGAAAATGATGTGTAAATTCCCCCTGGTAACATTCTTCTAGGAAGGGTCTGGGGTGCCCAGGTACTACTGTCCTGGTCTCGACACTAGTATCTATGCTGTGCTAAGGACCCAAGTCTTATTTTGAGCCTTGTATGAGACTGATTACTATGCTATACAAGTATTTTGCTATGCTAAAATTTGTGTAGACTACTATATGGGGTGTCTTATTTAAATAAATGACCCCCCTCTTTTGGGGTGCATGTGACGTCGATGAGGAGTATGTGTCCCAAAGGAGGACTGACCGCTGTGCTGAAACTGATGCCCTGTAGGGTGAATGAGTGTACTTGGCAGAAACCAAGGCACACACAAAAAAAGTAGATGTGAGACAAGTGTTAGTAAAATCAGAAACAAACACGCATGTAGAAGACAAAATGTATGCTAAGCAGACAATGCATAAGCTAAGATGCAAGAAGACAATATGCAAGCAAATAATGTAGACCAAAAAAAGAGGGTTTCAAACATGGGACATAACTCATGATGTTGTAAGAAAATCAATGTTGATGAATCCAAAATAAGACAGTGTACACACAAGACAAAGGGAAAATCCTGAAAATAATGACATACAAAGAGAAAACAATGACAAATAATGTAACCGACAACCATGTAAGTAAATAAACTTGCATAACAAATGCTGCACATGAAGTACCCATTAGCATGTTAGAAAGATAAAAAAGTATGTCCAGTCATGTATGATCCAATATAATGTAATGTGCTATGAAGAAGTAAAGAATAACACCTGTAGTGTACCTATGTGGATGCCCCTAGAGGCATCGATGAGACTGGTAATAGGCACTGTGCCAAACATTCATGCCGCATGTATCGATCTATGTAAATTATGTGATCACAAATAGAAAGGAAAGTGAACGTGCATATGTGTATGATAAATATAATGACATACAATATATCTATCTAGCATGTGTAATAAAGTGTACATGTAAAAGAATAATAAGAAATAGTAAATGCAACCTAGATATGCAATATGATGTGGATGAGTAGGAATGGAATATAATGTGAATGATAGGAGCCACATGCCCCTAAAGTGTATGTATATGCATGCTATGAGTTTCATTTATACATGCTCCCCAGAAGCCAAGAATAAATCATAAACAAGAGTGTGTCATCGAGAAATGGTTCAAATCATATGTACTAGAAAGATGTGATCATCCAAGAACAAAGCGTAGAGTGTATGCATGTGAGTGAATGAGTGAGTGAGTAAACATGTGAGTGTGGTGAGGTCCATTTGAGATACAGACCCTCAACGGTCGAGTATGGACTGTGGAACTAAAGTGCATCATATGGTAATAACCGTAACATGTATAAGTAGATGCAAAGAATATGTATCCTGAATGTGTAGAGTGAATAAGAGGTAAAGTGTGTAGTAGAAGCTGGAAGAGGTGTCATGAGTACACAAAATGTGTAGTATGTGGTGTGTAATGTTGCGTGTATTGTAGTGTGTAGTGTAGTGTTTTGTGTGTGAGGTTTATGTGTATATGATTCCCTCAACAGTCAAGTGTGAACTAAAAAATGAGAGTGCATCATTAGGTTCACCAAGATGACTAAGAAAATATGGAAATAAATGCCTAAATCTGATTGTAATGTAGCAATAAATAAATATAAAATTAAGTACAAAATAGACCCAATCAAATTAAGCTAGAAATTACAAAACCCTAGTTGCAAAGAAGGGATATAATAATTTAGATATTTTACAATTAAATATGGACTTTGCTAATGTGATGACTAGACTTGATGAACAAATAGGGAGAAGTTTCACACAGAGCCTCAAAAAAATGTGTGAACTGATGATATTCCTGGACTGGGGCACCTGGAAAGGGACAAGGGCACCTAAAAGTACCCTAGACATGTTATGGGATCATGTGAGTGTCAAAAATATTAGAAAACCATATTTGATTGGTCTCATGGTTTCCTCTGTCCTTCGCATTTGGTCATTAGTATGTGGCACAATGATCTCCAAGGTCATTGATAACTTGTAATAAAAGATTGACCTAAAAAAACCTCACAAATACATTTAATCCCAAAAAGAAAATAATACGAATGAGGGTTTAAAATGTCCTTAATTGTCAAATGAGTGAACTAATGACTAAGCGTTATACTATATTTTATACCCAATGTAGTTCTAGGTGCGTGTGTGCGGAATTGTGCCCTAGGTGGCTCTCGTGCATGTCACACTTAGCGAAAAAGTAGCTATATGTAAATAAATGTAATAGATGCGTGCATGGGATATAAAAGACTTCCCCTCCTATGAAGTGTATGTAGAAGATTGTAGTCCCTTTCCCTTGAATGGATGCTTGAATGATCTTGGATAGCCTTTGGATGTAACCTTAGGTGGTGATAGCTAATGCTTAGTGCTTGGTCATTTATTATGGTCACATACCTTTATATTTATATGATTCCCTTGCTTGAATTTCATAATTAACCTCGAAAAGGACAACTACCAAAAATATAAGAAGCCTAGATAAAAAGGACCCAGAAGATGTGATAAAAGTACAAAGAGGTCAGGGGTGCCTAGAGGGGATGGGGGCATTGGCATCTTAGTTGGGAACTGGTGTCTAGGATGAGAAATGCCAAAGTATGAAAAGATAGACTGAGAAATCAAGAGTGTAAGAACAAAAGTGGTAACAGAAAGAAAAGAAATGCGGCCAAAGACATGGGTTAGTTAGTACTTTTCTTACTTAGGAATCATATGAATAATAATATGTGATTAGGACTAGATAGATACCCAAAGTGCATGATTTTGTGTCTACATGAGCTGTCATGGTTTAGGGATATTTAGGGAACATTTGAAGTCCCAAAATTTCCTCCAGATCACACCTCCCCACTGGGAAGGATTTTTGTCCACAAAAATCTATTTTCACCCACAAAAAATTATCAATCCCCTTCTTGCATATCACAAACACATACAAGAAACCATAGGAATACCAATGTGGGTGAATCAAAGATAATGTTGAGTAACTAATCACAAGAAAATCGATTAGTCAAAATGGACAATCATAAGCCATAAAAAGAAACTATCTACTAATACTCTTTGAACCTTTCAACTTCTACAAACAACTTGGATTAGTATAAAAAGACAAACCAATGGCCAAATAATAGGCAAATGCCTCACTGAATCCTATAGACTATCATCCTAATATGATGTCATCTTAAATAATTGATCAGATAAAAACACCCATTTAACAATAGAATACTATTCCACCAAAAATTGATCAGTATAATAGACATCTAAAATGTAACAAGAGGCTAATGTCCACTGTCCTTGTGAAACTATAAAACATTCAAAAATATCACCAATATGATCCAAAATAAACATGCTGAAAATAGAAAAAAACTAAATAAAGTGAAATTCCATTGAAAAATAATCTATCCCCACACTCTGCACTACAAATAAGATAGAAATAAACTTACTGCACAAAGCTAAAATACCCAAAATAGTGAACGAACATTAAGTGTAAAGATCACCAGTACACTCTACAAACTAGTTTGTTAGTGTAATAAACACACACCCTAATTGTAACCAAAAGGATAGTTACAATATATGTCCAATATGACGGACTTATTAAATGTGCACAATCAAATCAACAATAGATATTGAAATACAAGTTTCCAAAAATAGACATTTCAACCATGCCCATTGAATGTGCATACTGTTGTCCAAAATCTCCCACACTGAAACATGAGTTATACCCAATTGTACCAAAAAATCAAAGCTGAAATAAGGAGATGTAAATGGAATATTAATCAAATTTTCCAAAGTAAGAAAACCCACACAGTATAGTAAACTCATCCCTTAAATTTTCTCACAAAATATAAACTCAAAAAACATTCAAAGCTATACACAAATGGGAAACAAGTCTGTACATAAACAACCAAAATCCCATAACAAAATCTATAAATTAATTGCATGCTATAAAAAATCAAGAGCTATGTAATATAAATTTGAAAATTTTGTTTACGAACCCATGCTAACATATTTTCATCTATAGGTATAACATGTTCCATGGTTATAACATCAATTGATGGTAGATCTGAAACTTCATTTACCTTTGAAACATGTCTATACTCAATCTTTAGCTTGCCACTACAATCATGGTGAGATGGATGAAGTTTCTAAAAAATTTCCACCCGATGCCCATTGTCATGACAAAGGGCACACTAATTCCTAGCAACAGAAGAATTTTTCTTGCCATCTCTTGCTCCTGAATGAAAAGATTGGTCTTTTTCATTTACCTTGTCATTGGAAAATGACACTAATTTCTTCAACAATGTCCTTCTCTTCCAACAACTGGAAAGAAAAAGGTTATGCAATCCACAAAAATTATAAGGAAAATAATTCCATATTTAAAAAAATCAAAGCCATACTTCTTGAACTAAAAAAGTGGATCAGAAGTTTGAAAATTTGTATTATGCTTATGATTATGGTAAGAACGTGGAGGTGGAATATCAATACCTCTTCACTGAAATTTCTTACCACATCCATCCTATGATGAATAAACATCATTTTCCTAATCATAATCTTCTTGCAGGACTAGTGGGGTATTCACTTTTCTTTCGAAAGCTTGTCTCCCTTCAAAGCACTTAGAGAAATCTCCAATATCCATTCCTGTACTAGGAAAACCCAAACCTACAAAATAAGGATGATATTAGACCTATATCAGGTTAGAAATTACTTGACTATATTTACCAATACCTCTTCCATCAAAATCCATCATAAATAAAATTTTTGATCTAATTCCTCTATTATTATTTTCAAATGAACAAAAGACATCATTAGCCGAATCTGAAACCAAATGGGAGGAAGAAGAAGATTCATGTGGTGAGAAAATTACAATGCATTCTATCATGGTATCCATATCTGAAGTAGAAGGAAATTCCTTCTTTTGATCACCACACTACAAACTGATCAAGAGCTCATCCTTTAATGCTAGCTCCTTTTTCAACTGATCAACTTTCTCTTCGAGGAAATAGAGCTTGCATCGTAGGAATGCATTTTATTCCTAAAAATATCTATTGATTCTCTCGAGATCTTCTAGTCTCTCTCTCTTCAATAATTTCCCCATGATTATCTTTTAACCATCTCCCAAAACACTACAAATCTTCCAAGTAAGAAGATCAAGCCAAATAGTCTAAACTAATGGGATTAGAAATTAAAAAACTAGTATCCAAATGCAACTAAAGAAATAAAAAATAAACCATCTCTGATACCAGCATGATCAGTAAACATATCAAAAAAAACTTCTACTAAAACAATGTTTACCCAGATACAAAAAATTTATCAATTCCCCATAAGCTTTCTCAACTGAACTGACCAAAAATCAGGAATGAAATCTGATCCAATGTGTTTTCAAAAAATGAATATAAACATCAATATCAGTTAACCAATTGAACCATTCAAAGATTCCATTATTACCCAATTTTACGAAAGTGTCATTACTGATTTTTAATATGAAAATTTTGATTAAAAATGAATGATTAAGTTACGGAAATAAAATCAGAAAATTAGAATCATATCGACAATAAAACGACACAAACTTTGTTAAAGGAGTTCACTCAATTGGAATACGTCTCTAGATTAAAAAAAAACATGAATCGATATATTTAAAAATCATTTAAAGTACACTTTACCCTTCTGAAATGATTAATATATCCCAATGATCTACAATAGAATTAATCCATATTTGAATACTCCACAATTTTATCAAAAATCCATCCCCAAATCCATCTGTGGATCTACAAGTCCTCTCACAAGCATTATCCATGAAAATGAGACATAAAAACCCCTACAATAGACAAATAAATATGCTTCAAGGAAAAATGAAAAGACCATTACGATCGTATTTGAATTTATAACAACTCTCTAGTTCTGCTCAAAGTTTGGTTTGGACTCCAAAGGCTTAAAAAATGACAATTTCTACAAATAGGTATAAACTTCCTTGTTATAGACCTACAAAAATGCTTCTTTATATAGAAGAAACCCCCCTTCTTAACTCGCAAAACTATTATGGATTGGTGGTGATGCATATGTTTTGTAAGCTGGTGGTTGGGGGTTTGAACCACCCCAACCATCTTCCACTATTTCATATTCCCATTTGGGAAATCCCACATTGATGGGATAAGATGTTAGTAGCAAGTTTAAATGGGAATTAACTCCCCCGTTTAGATGTGGTATGGGCAACACTTGCTCCATTTTACATGCCCACGTATATAGGGATGGTAGTGGAGTGTTGATTAGACCCTCTAAGTTATTTACAAATGCCATGTATGTGGTGGTGACAAGGTTTAATGTGCCATACAACTTGACCGAGCTGTATAATAATGCAGTGACTTATGGAGTTCGTGTCGGTGGCCATATATGAAATTCCATGTATTGTAATGTGGTGTAGGTGATATGGAATGAGATTTTTGAGTTGGATAATATCTCGGGTGTGCTACTCGACCCTACATAATACAATTAATCTGCAATACTGCAATATCCCACATTCATCATCCAAATGCACTAAGAGGAATATATATACATATACATATATATATATATATATGTATGTATATATGTATATATGTATATATGTATGTATATATGTATATATACATACATATATGTGTATATATATATGTATATATACATACATACACATATACATATACATACATACATATATATATATATATATATATATATATATATATATATATATATATATATATTTGTGGCAGTACCATAGTGAATAAATGGTGACAAAGACACCCCTCTGTCAAAAGAGTGTCAACCATGGCTGAGGGCCCTCAGATAAAAAATATTGGTGCCCACCCATCTAATCACGAGTGTAAAAGACCAACGTTGTGAAACCAAATTTTTATTGTTTCTCTCATCTTCATTTTTTACACACACACACACACACACACACACACACACATATATACACACATATACACATATACATCTACATCTACATCTACATCTATATCTATGTATGTATGTATGTATATGTATACATACATACATACATACATATATACATTTGTATGTATGTATGTATGTATGTATGTATGTATGTATATATATATGTATACATATACATACATACATACATACATACATACATACATACATACATACATATATATATATATATATATATATATGTATGTATGTATGTATGTATGTATGTATGTATGTATGTATGTATGTATGTATGTATGTATGTATGTATGTATATATATAGAAATTTGTGGCAATGCCATAGTGAATAAATGGTGACAAAGACACCCCTCTGTCAAAAGAGTGTGTCAACCATGGCTGAGGGCCCTCAGATAAAAAATATTGGTGCCCACCCATCTAATCACGAGTGTAAAAGACCAGCGTTGTGAAACTAAAATATGTATGTATGTATGTATATATACATACATACATATACATATATATGTATGTATGTATGTATGTATATATACATACATACATATATATATATATACATACATATATATACATACATACATATGTATGTATGTATGTATGTATGTATGTATGTATATATAGAAATTTGTGGCAATGCCATAGTGAATAAATGGTGACAAAGACACCCCTCTGTCAAAAGAGTGTGTCAACCATGGCTGAGGGCCCTCAGATAAAAAATATTGGTGCCCACCCATCTAATCACGAGTGTAAAAGACTAGCGTTGTGAAACTAAATTTTTATTTTTTCTCTCATCTTCATTTTTTGCCACATGTTGATGTCTGACTGGCTAGTTGACCCTATCAAGTCCAAAATTTGACTAGTGATATCTCAAGCATATGATCTTTGTTTCCAGCATTTTTGGTACCATCAGAAAGATCTCAGAATGCTATAGCATAGTGTCATGGCTTAGGGAGATTTAGGGAAAATACAAAGTCCCAAAATGTCCTCTAGATCATTCACTCAAAAAAGTCTTGTTTCAAAATCGACTTAGAAAATTGACCTCTTCAAATGAAAATAAGCTTGTAAATTTATTCAAACTAAATATTTACTTCAAACAACCAAATATCACCATCTTAATGCAAATAATTAGGAGCATGCATGATGTAGGATCATCATTGTCAATAGGAAATTTTGGATTTTTTATGCTAATTAGTTGTGTTGGGAGTCCATTTTGAGGTGTGAGTGTGAGGTAAATAGTCCATTTGGACCTTTTTGTTTCTAATAAGTTTATTTTGTGAGGTTTCCCTCCAAAATCACTAGTTTAAATTTTCAATTTTTTTTCTAGTAGTCTTAAGCTACGTATTAGTAGAGTCATTCAAGGGATGTAAATGGGGCCTATGACATACTCTCCACCTTACGACATGACTACATGACCTAACTAAGGCTTAAACCTTCTTTGGTTAGATCATGCATGGTTAGGGTTGATGAGTGAGAACCCTAACTAACTTTCAAGTCTTCCTATCTTATGAAATGTATTTGAATGGTGGGTAGAAGGATAGGTTTTTAAGAAGAGAAAGGGGGTATATCTCTATTTGGAGATCCCAAATGTCTTAGGGAGCCATGCAATGAAATGAAAGATCTAAGAAAATATTCTTTTTATATGTTAAAACTGTGTATGATCCTGAAATTCTAACATTTAAATTAAATGTTTGTGAAATGACTCATGCATCTTTATTGAGAGTGTTATAATAATGATTTATCAGGTGTTTAATTATGGTATATACCTTGAAGGAAAATTAAGGGGTTTGATAAGAACATTGTGGTTGAAAAGGAGAAAATTTTGATTATAGCATAGTGAAGGGTATCTTTTTTGATTAATCTTAGAATGTGGTACTGGTAAGAATATTTAATGACACTAAGAATTAATTTAAATATGATAACAAAAATGAATTCAAATAACTAATGGCTGGGTATGAAAGTTTCATAGGGTTTATTTGAATTCCCTGATATGAGGAGGTATTAATAACTTGTGTTAAGTTGCAATTCTATCTGATAGTATTTTGAAGATGATTTGCAAGAATGAAAGGTTATAAACTCTGTCAAGAAATTAAGTGAAAGATATAAAAGTATAAAAGAAATATAAATACTTATTATAAGTCATGAAACGATTTGAATAAGAAACAATACAAGAAGGCAGACTGTCTCAGACTGAGATAATCAAAAATAGAGATATGAGGTTCATAATACAATCAAGAGACTATCATGACACCTTAAACCATTTACAATAAGTAATTCAGGGATCAAAAGGGGTGTATCAAGAGTCTTGAAGGTGTCAGAGGAAGGGAATCCTCTTAAGTAAGTCTCAATAAACCTTATTTCCAAGTCTAGGTCATAACAACTTTTTCAGACCTATAAAAGTGTAAAATCACATGATATTGGTTGAGTGGAAGGATTAAACTTATATAAAGGAGGTTTAACTAAGGTTTAAAGGATTTTAATTTAGGATTAATTGGGTTTCTAAATGGTCATAGGGCTCAAAAGGATTGAAGTGAGAGTTTTGAACTATTTTCTTATATATGCTTACTTGACTGTGCAAATAATAGGTCTAAAGGATGGAAAAATAACATATTGAGTTTTTTTTACCCAAAATGATCCTTGTGAGTAGTAAAGATTGAGGTAAGTTAGGGAATAAGATAAGGATAAAACAATTTTAATAAGCTAGGGTTTGACTAGGATATTGAAGGAATTTGACATCAATAAACATGTATAGTCCTAAACACTAAAGCTGGGACAATCAAGTTTCCTAATTAAAGAAGTACCTGTCTCATAAATTTTTCTAGAAGAATATATATTTTAATGGGATTTGGTGGGACCAATATTCATTCCTTGAGGAATGTGATAAGTTTCATAGAAGCCACAATTAAGCCGAATTGTCCTTGACTGCCTTGCACAATACAATCTTTTGAGAAAGCAATAAAAGCTAGTTAACAAAAGGAAAAGAGTGTATTAAAGGAGTAAATAAATTTGTTAAGAGGGTGAGGTTACATGGTTATAATTATTATGTGAAAATGAAATATTGAGATAACCACTAATTGAGAAGCATTTAAAGACTGTCTTGCTACAGTCAAAGAGAGAGTCTTTAAAGAAGTGAGGACCAAACAAGTGAAAGGTAGTGAATTAAAGAACTACCCAAAGGAGTGTATGGTAAGACTAATGGATAGGTGTAAATGAGGATATTGAGTTACATTACACATTTATATGAAACCTATAAGGTGTCAAAACAGAGTAAGGCATAGTAAGTGCTTAGGGAAAGCCTTGTCTAGAGAGGCAAAACTTGAAAAATTGGCGTGAAAGGAGATCAAAGGAGTATTAAATAATAAGGAGGATTTGAATGATTCTATTATAAGGGATTTAAGAATTTTGAGTGATTGAAATGATCCAAGGAAACAAAACCCTAAGAAATGGCATGAAAGCCTAGTTAGGCTTAAGGGAGACCTAGAAACATGCAAGAAATTTTGCTAGGAGATATTGGCAAGGAGCTAGACCATGAAAATTTTCTCAAATCACAAATGAAATAATGGGTTTCCAAATATATTTCCTTCCACCTTTGAATGATAATTTATGGATTATTATGGACATGGATATTTGCAATAAATAAGGGCTAATTGGGTTAGTGAGTAAAAATAGTAAAAGGGGTATGAAAGGAAATAGGTAAAGAATTGATGGATGAAACTTTGTAGGGTGGATTATGGGATAAATGGGTCCTTAAAAAGTTTAACAATGAGGCTTGATTCAGATAAATGTGGATTTTATGCTCAAAAATGCAAATTTGAAGGGCTAGAAGAAGTAGTGAGGTCTAAACGGAGATAGAGAGAAAGTGAAGTGCTGTGACTTATTCACGCACATAGACATTGTTGTTTAGTGAAATAGGAAAACTGTGAAGTAATTTCAAGTTTTAATTCAGTTGTATATAGTTCTTATTGATGAAATGTAATATTTTGGCTTTGAGAAAAAGTGAAAAATTGTGTGGTTTTTGGATGCTGCTTTCAAATGACTATTCTAACTTGTGATGGTTGTTGCTTTTCATTATCCTCTACATCAATGTATTCATAAATAACATATTCTATGTAAACCCAGAACGAGATACACAAAGATGAACCCATTTATAATATTTTTAGAAAACCCATTTGAGAAACGTTTTCTTTTAAGATTTTTGACAAACTTTTAAAAGATCCTGATTAAAATAGGTAAGGAAAACCCCATAACATTATGTTATTTTACAATGTAACAACAATAAGGTAAGTTAGAAATTCATTCTTGTAGTCCTTAGTGTTTTATGTAACTTTTCATCAAGTTTCCTCGCCGAGATTACCAAAAATTGAACCAATAAAGCCTCAAATAGATCTCCTAATTTAAATGATTTAAATTCAATTGCTCACAAAATACCATCATGCTATTTTTAATGACAATCTATTAAAATATACAATAATATATACAAGCTCCTCAATCCTTCATGCATAGCTCCAAAAGGGAGATCTTGAACAACAAAAATGTAATAAAAATAAAACTACATTGCATGCTAAAGCTTCTCTAAGAAGCTTCCCATTTCTCAAGGAATCAAATTCCATTTAATTTTAGTAGTTCCAGCTCATGACATGGGTGAACTTATCTCTATTTTCCCTCCAACTCACATGGTAGTTCAAATGAGTGGTATAAGAAAAAATCAAAACCATATAATTTACCAAGTTTGTATGGTGGTTGATGACTAGATTAATATCTCTTTTAAAAATATAAAAAATGCCAAAGGTAAGGTCAATGAAAATTTAGTTAATCTAACTAAACAGTATCTTCACCACCCTTTACTATGGTAAATGATCATAATTAAAATAATATGATTTCTTGGGGGCTTAGAACCATAACACACAAACATGAACTTTTCCAAATTTGCATAACCATATCCATTTAATCATACAACTCTGCAAAGTTATATGGTTTGATACCTTTAGATAATGACATTTAACAATCAACATTGAATTATGGCTCGAGGATGATATAAAATAATTTAATTTCTCCCTGGTCTGAGACCGTTATTTTCCATCATTTTTTTATTCTCAAACAAGGAAGTCAAGTTGTTATTCATTTACCTTGTCATCGACGAAGAACCTTTTTGAACAATAATGAAGATCACTATTAATGCCTTATAATCTATGACCAATATTGTTACGAAAAGGTGGTCATTTGAAACATTAAGACAATAATAATTATTTCCAAGCATTGAAATAATGTAAAGTACAACCAAATAACAAATTTGTCAAACATTACGAAATTGTCACATACAACTAAAAAGTGGTGTTCAATCACCCAAGTCAAGTATGAGATAATAAAAAATTGTGATCATTAAACAATTATGAAATGTGAGGTGAAATGTGCAGGTATGGTGCTGGATATACACCTACACACACATATATCAATTTTGGAAATATGCACATATGTATATCTATATACCCAACCTTGTAACAGTTCTGATCATCTAACTTTCACAAATTATTTAATAACCCACAATTCATGTTTGTAACATAACAAAGTGAAAATATGGGGTGTGAAATTAAGCTTCCAAGGATGGATTTACAAAGTAATGCAATGCATTTTATAGTTGAGGGTGAGATCATGAGAAGTGGATCATAATTTGAATGAGCTCGAGGATCATAATTATAATTTCCTAAAATAGTAAGGATTTGGTCTGTGCAGTTGCACCTTTACAAGGGTAAAGATAATTTTGATTTTTCATGGGAAGATAATTGTAAGTGAAAATTTACTGCCCCCACAAATATAGGGTTCTAGAAGTAGAGTGGAGTGGAATGTGAGTAAATAAATAAGATTATTTAAATAATTAATTTATTAGTTATAAATTGTGAGAATATAATTAACCATTTAATTAAATTAACTAAAGGGTGCTAGGAATTAATTTAATTAATTCCAAGGGTATCATAGAATTAAATTTATTAATTCTAAAGGGTAGGAGTATGCAATTAGAATTAACTTAATTAGTTATAAGAGGGTTATGATTTAAAAGATAGAATTAATTTAATTAATTCTAAAGAGATGTAATCTAGTACGATATAATTATTTTAATTAATTCCAATGGGATGGAAATAGGCTAGAAATAGGTATGTATTTTTAGGGTGTCTACATTTTCCCCTCTTTAAAGTGATATTATGAAGCAATCATATTTTAAAGATAATTAGATACATGTAGACTTAGCGATTTGAAGGAAGTGAAGTATTTGAATGCTGCAACAAGTAGAATGGCAAGGGAATGCCCCATCAAGTGGGTGGGTGACATGAATAAATGGTAGACAACTACTTGATAGGAAGAAGATAAAGAATTTGAAGAATGATGGAAGGGATTGTGCTCGTAGCATGATTGTTACTTGGATAGTGAAATTTAGAGAAAAATTATTTTGTTGTTGCAAAATAGAGTTGTCACCATTATTATGAAGGAATAAATATGTTTAACCTATTATGTGCCTAAAACAAACACACATGCAACAAAGAAAAGATAAAAATGAAAAAAAACCTAATATACACCACAAAAATTTGCACTATGGTTATAAGGAAGTGAAGATGATAACGAAATACATGTAATTGGTCCAAAAACTAAGATCAACGATACAACACAAATTAAAAAAAAACAATTAGCTATGCCTCTAATACGTGCCACAAATATGATTAAGCAAATGTGATTTCCTCAAAGCACTAAACTTATGAAATGTATTAAGATAGGATCAAACTGAAGAGTAGAGTGATCTTAGATACTTTTAATGATACTCTTGTTGGATCTGCAATGAAAAGTGATCTAAGAGTTTGAAAAGGATAATTACCCCTAAGTAATAAACTTAGGAATTACATGAGAGGGAAAGAGAGTCAAAATTTCCCTAGGTGAAGTTTTATTGTGAAGGAAACAATGTATCATGATAGCCATAATATTAGAACAATTACTATGGGAGTAGATAAAATTTTGATTTTATCAAGGTTGCATTGAGTTGTTGAAGTTTTGAAATTTTTGTAAATTTTAAGATTTTTGTTTAATTTTTTATTTTTTATTTGTAATTTTTTATAGTTTTGTGATTTTTTAGAATATATATGATTTTTTTTTAAAATATTTGATTTAAAAGAGGGAAGCAATGTGTTTGGTACATGAGATTTACCCCAAAAAAACATTGGTGTGCCCAAAAGAGATGAAATTAATGGAAGAAAATGCCCTCACAAATGAGTGAGCATCGCGACAGAACACTATTCAATTGCGTGAGAGAAGAGAGAAGAAGCCATAAAAAAACATTTAGAGTAACGATGAAGAAAATTTATTGTTCTTGGTCATAAAGGCCAAATTTAGAAGAATTAGGGTTGAAAAGGGTATAAGTATATGGGTTGGAGGTTTAATAATCATCGTGACCCATTTGGGCTTATAGATTATTTGTGTCCTTTGAGCTATGAGATTTTATAGACATGGCTTGTTGAGTGAAGAGGAAACATTGTGAAAATTGCATTCAAGAGTTTGGGAAGAGGCCACATGAGGGTCACTTGATGAGCAACTCTTAAAAATATAAATTTTGATGCATTTATTACTAGTTTTTAGTATAAGAAAAGTGAGTTTTAACACTAGCACATGCACTTGAGTGCGCTAGCGTATCCCAAGGAATGCACTAGCATTTAAGTGTACATGTTAGCGTATAAATAAGAGCATCAACATTAAAATAGGAATGTTCTAACGTGTTAAACATGCTAGTGTCATTGTAGGAGCATGAGCATTGAAGTGAGTGTTCTAGCGTTTAACTAGGTGTGCTAACGTAGAAGTGCATGCGCTAGTGTAACAAAGGGTGCATTATCATAATAGAGGGTATGCTAGCATAAAAAGGTGTTTTTTAGGAAAAAAATGAGAAGGTTAGGATAGAGGAAAATTAGTTCTAATTGTGTTGTGTAATGATTTACATGAGAGACCACGATCTTTGGACGTGCAAGAATGTCATGACTGACTGCAGTCATTTAAGAGGATATTTACATGGAATTAATAACAAAAGTTGATCGCATTATTAGAGGTGATGGGGTTGACCTCTATTGCACAACAACCACATATCATCTCAGATCATTTTCCATTGATTACACTGGATGAGATATGACATAGTGAGAGTCAGACATTTAGATTGCTGATGGGAGAGATGCTAGTTACGTTGGAGGATGTGTATCTATTAAACACTGCAAAATTATATAAAAAACACCGAATATAATTATATTCAATTTAGAAATCATTCAGGATGTTATTTCAATATAGAAGATTACAATATATAGATTGATAGTCTCCTAAAAAGGATGAGTCAACATGATCTCCTAGAGTCTCTTTATCTCACACAAATATCTCTAACAATTCCTAGTATCTCTCAACCTTATCTATGAGTTGTATATGACAACTCATTATTGCACACACATAGATTTATCTAATGTTCACAATAAATAAACTATTCCTAACAGTATCAAATCTTGTAGGTGCCAATATAAGGTATCCTTTTGGAGTTTGATGGAGATATTATAAGGCACATATGGGACCTATTCTGGTTAGAGGACATATCTCGAGAGGGAATGACGGTGCATCTATACGAGTGCATGGATGATAACTCGACTATCAATATACTTGATGGCTCTTATCAACGACTATTTGCTGCCTAATAAGACTGGGACACACTTTTAGTTAGGGTTGATAGGTGTTTTGATACAACTTATGGAGGGAGAGGTCTACGCATAAGGTCAGTCTATCCTCATGCATTTATACATATATTTTCATCTAATTGTATATAGAGGGATGCAAAGTCTTAGTACAACCACTCTACCTCATATATGGGGATGGTATCATATCATGATTAGCTAACTAGTTGGAATTTTTTGAGACAAGTAGCCTAATGAGCCCTCATACTTTGTATGGGAGAAAATAGGAATAGGTCATAGGGGTCACATGGGGGACATTGCTTTTTATCAGTGGGTGTTTAAGGACCTAAAACTCCATATGGTGACTTAGAGACCATACAAGTTATATCAGTGGGAAAAAAATGACATAGAGCTGTGCACAATGAAGGTAGAACACTTTATCATTGGAAGGAACAATTACATTATAAATATATACAAGGTGGATAGGGTGTAGAGATAGTTCAGAGTTAGACATGATATCATAGGTCTTGATCACTAGTACACACCAGTGGCAGGGGAGACAATATAATTTAGGAAGTGAGTTAGAGGATGAGCTGTGAGGTAGAGTTTATTTAGTGTCATTTGATATGCATTTGCATTGTATACAACAATCATGCCTGGAAAAATTACTATTCCATAGGTAGCCATAAACGTGGGAATAACGGTAGCGGTAATGGACGAGCTACAATAGAGAAGGGATAGAGTTAGAATGGGTCAGGAAAAGGTAGAGGCACATGTGCAAGGCCATGATATATATACTCCACAAGTTTGGGTGGCTTAGGGGCTATAGGTACATATACATGTTCCATAGATACCATAGGTGCACGTGGTTCACATGCCAAAGATACAGGTAGTAAAGGTGTAGGAAACATAAATTTATATGGATTATGTGGCAAAACTATGTGTACAAGAAATTCTAGGTCATATATCCTAGATACCAGTACAGATGCCACATCAGGTTCCAACACAGATGCCAGTGTAGGTGCCAATTATATATATGTAGATACTAATAAAGTACACTTATAAATGTAACCATCACTGCAGATACTACTTAGTCTAGGTTTTGGGGTTATAGAGGGAGGAAATGGAGGAGCAGGAGGACAAGTATTATTATAGGTACCAGATTTAAGATTACTAGGTGGGCCATGAGTGAATACATTACAAGCATAGAGGGATATAGTTGTATTACAAGGCGATGTTACATTCATCACTGTCCATACCCTCAAGAGATAATTGGACTAGATGGTGGTCAAGCAGGATAACCTGAGACAACAGCTGCAATAGAGGGCTACTGAGAGAGATGAACTGGGTATATAGTTACACTAGTTTACAATGGAATGAGATGCTATATACCATGTGGTGATAATGAGTATAAACGATGTGTTACCAGAGCTTGTTGCTGATTTTAGAAAGTCAAGGTATTATAGATAATTGTATGAGGCAACTATTATCACAAAAAAGTAGCACCCTAGGATTTTCTCATTACAGATCTAGACTTTTTTCTAACACGGGTCTGTCTCCAAGTTGTAGGACTTGCAAAACATGAAAAACCTCCAGAGAAGGTTGGTTCCTCTACCTAAATCTAATGCTAAAACTACCTTTAAAGAAGGAAATGAATCTAACTAATACTAACATACACATTCCAAGGGACCATGGTTAGAGAGGGTGAGAAGGATACAAAAAGGGAAATCCTAATCTAAAAGGTGGTAATAACACTAGAATAAGGGTGAATCACTCTCCACAAGGGGAAGGAAAGAGAGAAAACATGGGAGAGATGGAAGAAATATGTGCCATAGACAAGGAACATGTAGAATAAAATTTCCCACACATTGAAAACAAAAAAATAATGGAAAATTCAAGTAGGAAATATACACAACATGCAAAAAAATGGAATAGAGAGGTAAGAATGCAAATAAAATGAGCTAGGACAAACAAATGTGCCAAATTTTTTTTTATTTCTTTAAATATTCACAAACTATTAAATTCATAGAAGAAGGAGAGAATATATTTCAGAGACCAAATTAGAGGTTTGGAACTCATGAGAAGTCGACCAAAATTTTGGTATGGTTCCATTACAACAAAGAGTGATATCTTTCCAAAAAGAAATATTTTTACAATGTATATATGTATATGTATATGTGTGTGTGTATATATATATATATATATATATATATATATATGTATGTATGTATGTATATATCTATGTATGTATGTATGTATATATATATATATGTATATATGTATATATATCTGTATATGTATATGTGTATATACATATATATATATGTATATATATATATATATACACATATACATATAGATTATACCATATATACATATATATATACATATATATATACATATATACATATAACATATACACATATATATATATAGTATGTATGTATGTATAGATATCTATATATATATATAGATATATATATATATATATATATATCTATATCAAGGAGAAGAAAGAGAAGAGGGAAAAAGAAGGGCACATATTTTTCAACTTTTAACCACCAACAATCTACATTGAATTTTCTTGCAAAGCACATGGGCACCATATAAGGCCATTCCTATGTCCATATTGTCTTACAGAAGGAGATGGAATCCATACTTCATTAATTTTGGTGGTTGAGAGTGAGATTTGATAGTTTTTCATGCTTATGAATGTCCTCTCTCCATCTGAAAGCATATTTTCCATTTTTACCCACAAAACCTCATCAATTTTTTATTTTCTTGCTACCAACATGAAGAGAAGGATGAGAGATTTCTAACAATACAAATTTTATTAAATTTGGAGCTCTGGAGTAAAAGTTATGGCCATTTGAATATTTTCATGTGGGGATGAAAAAAAGTGTGACACATGATGAAATTTGATTGGATCGGGAATTACCTCGGCATATGTGTGTGCATTGAACATATGTATGTTCCATTATTAAATGTGAGCTAATAAGAAAACTCCACATACCTTCATAGTTTCATAATGTTATTTTAATATATCAATCCCTGTGAAGCATGATCCAATAAGAAAGCTCCACATACATTCACAGTGTCAGATTTTTGATAACCCTAACTGATCACCATGAAGCATGAACCAATAGAAAAACTCCATACACCTTCATAGTGTCAGATTTTTGATAACCCTAATTGATCACCGTAAAACATGAGCCAATGAGAAAGCTCCATGCTTCTCACAATGTTAGAGTGTTCTTAGCCCTTGACTGATAATCATGAAACATGAGCTAATGAGAAATATCCATGCTCCTTGCAATGTCATAACTTTGATAACCCCTTCTAACCACTGTAAAACATGAGCCAATAGGAAAGCTCCACATGTTCTCCTTTCATTGGTTGTGCCTTCACATCGCAAATTCTATCTGGGTGGACTTAAAACTATTAGCTCCATAGAAATGTAGCTACCATATAGTCCCTGTTGACCAACCTTGAGCCTACCCAGACCCAAAGCCCTTATTGAACTTTGGTTCATTCTATTGATTTTACGTCCATGTAGGAGCCCATCTTCTTATCCCTTGACGAGTTCTGGAATGGTGACGCGTGTCTCTACCGTCTGACCATTGATCTTGCGCCATCTATTATACCTTGTGATTTGTCATGTGTTCTTTCTAACTACACTGATCCTGTTTGCCAAATTGCATGGGCCCAAAAATCTTATCCAACTTCAATTAATTTCATGGGACTTGAAGTCCTCATGGAATGCTTGGACCATGAAGGATCCCCAGAATTCTACCACATGGCCGCTACTGCTTGGTGCTTAGCATTGAAATTGATAGCCAAATGAACATCACGTGGCCTTTTAAATATTACTCTGCTAATGGATTAAACCTTGAGCCTCCCGTGGGTTTTAAAATGCCAACATGTCGAGTGCTTTGGAAAGGTGGAAATTGATGGCCGTTTAAACATATTTTGTTCCTTTCAAAATGAATAAGTCCACTTTTAACCTTGTTAAAGCCAAAATAACCCTGGGGGGTATTTTGGGATAACAATTAAGCAACCTCATGGGGTAATCTACTTGCTAGATTAGATTAGTGGCCTTTTATAATCCATTAGGCATGGAGTCAAGCACTGAAAAACCTAAAAAAACTAATCTGAAATTGAATTTCTCTTACCCCTCGAGCCGTATGGAGCACAATATGAACTTAGCACTGATTTGTGGAGACCTAAACAAAACTTAGAAACTACTCCAACTATTTGATTCCACCATAAAAACTACTCTGCCTTCCTAAAATAGAACTTGAGTCAAACAGTAACAAAATCCCACAAAATCTATATATACAAATTTGAAAATCATATATGTTCTAAGTGGAAACATGCAGTGTTTGCACAAGAACTTGTATTACTAAAAATCAGAAGCCTACCTACTCTAATCTAACTAGAGGAAGAGGGAGCTAAACAAAACCTGTTACAGTAGGTAGTGAGAAATAACATCCATTTCCTCACAGAAATAAGATGGCCATGTGATCTAGTTTCGACAACAAGATCACATGGTGGGAATGAAATCATGTCTTTCAAACCCTATTTCTTCAAAGTATCTACTACAAAAATGATGAATACCTCCTTTGATTATTCTACATTTGGCTGGAGGTGTTGAAGCTAACCTTTGGCACATTGTAGTTCTTTCTCACGCTCTGAAATGAGCATGACTCGTTGAAACTATGAATTTGGCTCCAAGCTAGATGGATATCTAATTAGACAAGTGACCTTAACAACCAATGGAATGATCCTTGAAGTTTTCCCAATCATCCTTTGTATGTCAAGCCCATGAATGGAGCTACAAGTAGCACTTTCGTCCTCTTTCATCGTCATTGAGCATGCTCTGTAAGTTGATTTAAACTTTGTTCTGCTTGGGAAAAATAGCTCTGTCTTTTCCATGATGACCTATGATTTGTCAACATGGTGTCATCATTGTTTTACTCATTTTCCCCATCATCCATCATGGAGTCTAATGAAATAAAAAACTCCTTCATTTCTGTCCTCTTCACGAGGACTGATTCTGGGCAACAATTTCTTATTGGATGTTATTCATCCATGGTAGGTTAATCAATAAAATCAGATTCTACAAAGGATAAATGAAAAGATTGATATAAATTTTTACCATCAAAAGAAAGTAAGAAAATTTCTATGATCTCCTCTTCATCCAAGACCTATGAATATGAGTTTTTTCCTCCATATCTCATTAATGTGAAGTTAAATCAACATCCTCCAAGAATATGGTGCCATGATGCACACTACACTATGAACATAGAGATTTCTCATCATTTCTCCTTATTCTTACTCTTCTGTAAAATCAGACCCAACCTTTTGTTCTTCAGTCCTAACCTCTGTTGAAGGCTTAACCAGTTGTGGCATCTGATTGGACTCAAATTTTGAAGCCTAATCCTCCAATTTTTTCACAAGTTCTTCTTTGTTGGGTTATTTGACTTGCTACCCTCCTTGACTGATTTTATGATTTTTTTCTTCCCAAAATGGATTTGGGAATGCAAGAGGAGGTGTGGGATGGGTCTTAACATGATTTAGAATTTTTTTTAGTGAAGGAGAAGGCGAAAAAAATTCTTATAGAGGAAAGGAAATAGAAGGAGAAACCTTGAGGAAGATAGAGATTTTAAGCTTAGGCTTGGGTGGTTGATAAGGGATGGGCATTGGATTACGATAAGGAAGATAAGTGGAAACATAACATTGATAGGGTTCCTTAACCTCATGTTTATCATCCTCTAATTCTTGTAATGAAGAAATAAAATCAACCATTTGAGTGAAAGATTCACTCATTACCTCAAGATGTTGTTGTGCGCTAATGTGAAGATGGATTTTGGAAGGATGAAGGTGGATTCAAATGGTTATGCTATTGAAAGTGTGGAATCCTTTGAGGAAATGAAGTCCTGATTGCACAACTTCATGGGAAAGAGAAATGAAATGATGGAATGAAAGGGAATGGTCTTTCTGAATGAGAAAATGGGATTTTTTGGACCAGTGGATTCACTAGATGTGCTTGAAAATGCCTCTAAAGTCTGAAATACCACCAAGAACACATCTAATTGATGAAATAAATATGGAAATCTCTTTAAAACTCTCCCACCAGGTGTGTCAAAAATGTTAAGCAGTGAAGGCACTAAGGTGGCTAGGATACACACCTGTGAAATATATAGCTTTCAATACTTGTCCCATCGATTGTGCCAAAACTGTTATAACAAAAATTATCACCCTAGAATTTTCTCATTACAGATCCCTACTTTTTTTTTTATAACATGGGACTATCTCCAAGTTGTGGGTCTTGTGAATTGAGACAAAACTCTAGAGAAGGTTGGTTCCTCTATGAAAATATAATGATAACACTACCTCTAAAGAAGGAAATACAACTACTTAATCCTAACCTACAAATTCCAAGGGACCAAAGTTAGAGAGAGGGTTAAAAAGATGGAGAAAAGGGAAATCCTAAGCTAAAAGGTGGTGATAGCGCAATAAAAAGAGTGAATCTCTCTCCACAAGGGGAAGGAAAGAGATAAAACATAGGAGAGAGTGTAGACGTGTGTGCCACATACATGAACCATGAAAATTGAACTTTCCACACATTGACAACATAGAAAAATGGAACCTACAAGTAGAAAATACAAACAACATGTAAAAAATGAACGGAGAGGCAAGAATGCCAATAAAATGAGCTAGGGAAGACAAATGTCCCACAAAATAGATTTTATTGTTATAAATATGCAAAGACTATTACATTCCTGGTAGAAGGAAAGAATACATTTTTTCATGGTGTCGTTATAACAAAGAGAGTTACTTTTTAAGAAGCATAAATTTTTACAATGTATAAAAGAATGGAGAGAGAAAAGAGGGAACAAAGAGGAAAAGAGATAGGATTTGATCTTTTCATTAATGAAAATCTTTATTTTTTCCTGCAACATGGCTTTCAAGCTTCAACTACCATCAATCATCCATTGAATTATCCTGAAAAACATCATGGGCACCCTAAGTTAAACATGTTCCCCAATGTCCATCCTCATCTTATAGGAGAAGATAAGGAGCCCCATACTTCATTAATTTAGGTGGTTGAAAGTAAGATTTGACCCTAATGGTGCACATGAATGTCCTCTCACCCTTTGAAAACGTTTTCTTCAATTTTGATCCCACCAAACCTCATGCCAAAATATGATTTTGATAGATGCTAACATTGAAGGGCTTGAGGATACCTTTCCAACAATACTATTTTTATTGAATTTGGAGCTCTAGGGAATCGAAAGATATGGCCATTTGAATTGTTTAGATGCCATGGGATGCACATGAACATGACACGTGATGACCTTTGATTGGTTCGGGGATTGCCTCTGGCTACATGTGTCACTTTCACTCAAATTTTCTAAGTGTTGGTCCCTCATTAGTTGTGGGGTCAGGCTTTGCTTCTTTATCAAGCATGTTCATAGCGAAGGGTAAGCCAATAAGAAAATCTCCACTGTACCTTCACAGTGTCAGAATTATTATTTTACTTGTATCTAGCCACTACGAAATCATGAGCTAATAGGGAAGCTCCACGCACCTTCTCAAAATGTCATAACTTTTGATATCCCCTTATTGATCAACTGCGAAATATGAGCCAATAAGAAAGACTCCATACACTCATCACAATTTTAGACTTTATTTATAATACTATCAACCCCCACTGTAAAACATGAGCTAGTGAAGAAAGCTCCTCCACATATGTCTTGCAATGTCAAATCTCAGTTATACCAACTCTTGACTGAGAACTGTGAAAAACATGAACCAATGAGAAATCTCCAAGATCCTCACAATTTCATAACTTTGATATCCCTTATCTGACTATTGCAAAACATGAGCCAGTAGGAAAGCTCCATGTATGGCACGTGTTCACCTTTCATTGGTTGTACCTTCACATCGTAACTTCTATTTGGGTGAACTTAAAATTGTTGGTTGCATAGAAATGTAAGCCATGCATAGTGCCTTGAATGCCCTACCTGACCTACCCAGACTTGAAGCTCTTATTAAACTAAGCTTCATTATGCAAACTTTACATCCACGGGATGCCCAATGCATACACGCCCTACACCAGAATTCTGGAATGGACACATGTCTCTGACCATCGACCATTGATCTTGTGCCATCTGTCATCTATTTGACCTTATCCATGTCATCTATGTGTATCACCACGTTGACTTTGTCTTGACCCAATCCTGGACCCGAAACTATTATCCACTCACAACTAATTCCACATACTTGAGGTTTTCGCAAAATGCTTGGAACCTGGTGATGAGTATCCAGAATCCTGCCACGTGGCCCCTGATGCTTGATGCTTGACATTGAAATTGAAATGGCCAAATGAACGTTACATGACCTTTTAAATATAGACAAGTTAATGGATTCAACCTTAGCCTCCTACGTGTTTTTAAATGCCAACGGCTGGTGCTTTGGAGAGGTGGAATTTAATGGCCATTTACACATATTTTTCCCTTTAAAAATGGATACGTCCATTTTTAACCTTGTTAAAAGGAAAATTACCTTGGGGAGTATTTTGGAATAATAGCTATAGTTCCTGAGGGTCAGAGACTGCCATCTTATAGTTAGAGATTAGGCAACTAATCTACATGGTCACATCGTCCATCGAGATCATTGAGGTAAGTCAAAATGTCCCCACCTAGGGATAAACCTTGAAGTCTTGGTGTAGGAGAGAGTTAGGGATGAATCATTTTGGATGAGATATTATATGTATATTTTTTTGTTTATGCCTTGTGATGAAGGCATAGTTTTTTATATCAATGCCCATGATGACATATTGAGATGCATATGATTTTTGAGATACAATGTACATGGAAATTTTATTTTTGAAGTATATGATGGACATTTGACACTATATTATGATGATAAGATTTTTGATTTGCATATGATGGCATGATTTTAGAATAGATGATAATTTTTATTTTGAATTATCATGTATAGATGTTGATGTTACATGTAGCTTAGCTTCTATGTTTATAGATTAGCTTTGATTTATGATATATGCTGATATTGTGGATATATGATGATGTGATGATGGTAAACATGTGATGACAAAAAAGTACATGCAATTTAAAAAAAAAAAAAACAAATGTTAACAAATATAACACACACACACACACATACTAAATGAGTAAAACATACCAAGGCTTATTTAATAAACCGGGATGAAAACAAAATTCTAATAAGAAAACATGTCAAACAAACCCAATATGAACAAGAATTAACTACACCAAAGTTATATATGAAATAAGGTGTTAATAATTCATCTGAAATTGGTCGATAATAATGAAACACAACAAAATCCTAGATATACAATAATTGAAAATGTGTAAAACAAGTCTTACACACACCTACAACATATAAGGTTAGTCAAAAAATAACATTATAACAAAAATATATCTATTCAAAGCTAATAAATAGAAACAATACAACACAATGTGAGAAAATGACGTTTAAAGAGACCCTTAATGTGTTCCATGATGAAAAATAGGTAGTTATGAATGCCCCAAGTGATATCTTAGAAACAAAAAAGGATTGAATTTATCTACAATAAATTAAACCCAAGTGTTCCCCAAACAAAGTTATATTGTAAAGGGTGAACCAAAAATGAAATAGTATACCTCTCTGAGATTTTCCTTGCAAACCTCAAGTAATATTGTGAAACACTTGGAACTTTAGAATCTTGTATACAAAAGCATTGTGGGTGTTATTGAATTATTCTTCAAGTGTGGAATTGTGAATGGTACGAGTTCATAAAAAAGAGGATGTAGGTAACAAATTTGGTAGACGTTGGATGTAAATTACAAAAAGCTTTAAAGGATGGATTTACAAAGGAATTATTGTTGCAGACTCACAACACCCCTGGATGCAGATCAGGCTTCTAGGTTGATATTCAGGCATCCAGTGTGATTGCACAACATGGAATCCTTTCTCCAAGTGTGGGACTTGTAAAGATGAGAAAGGATTCTCCAGAGAAGGCTGGTTCCTATTCCTCTGTTCAGATGCACACAAAAATGCAGAGGGTTTACTAAAACCTAATCTAACTTGTCAAGGAGACAGGGTGAGAAAATGCATAGAATAAAACCTAAACTACAGAGATGATGCACCAAGGAATGTTAGACACTCGTTTTGCAAATCTAACACAGACCACATAGATGTAATACAAACACTATGCACAGGTAACCAAACTGCAATAAGAGATCAAAATAACAACAATGAATACATGAGAGGGTTGAGAATCAATCGCAAACATATATATATTGCTCACGAGTTGATACAGTACATTGCAGTGGCCAAGAGGCAAAAACTGGCATTACAATCCATATGGGAGGTTTGAAAAGCTCCACAAATTTTCTTGCAAGCAGGGAGGAAGGGAGGATGCAGAACAAGAATGTCTGACCTCTTAAAAGGGCTCCTTTTTACAATATATATCAAGAAATGAGAGAGGAGAGAGGGGAAACTCAGAATCTGCTCTAACCACTTCTTGGTATCATTTTAAATCATCTCATTATGATCCAAGTGGTGGATCCTGGCAAAACGGCGGGCTGTCTAACAGGAGCGGCGAGATGTCTGCTGTATTAAAGTTGGTTGTTGAAGCATTACACGCGTCGGAGACGTTTTCTTAATTTTTTTCCTCCAAACTACACCAAAATGCAATATTGACCCTAGAATCATGTAGAAAATTTCAACATCTTTCCGTTGATATAAAGAACGTGCAAATCCGAGCTCTGGAGCGAAAGATATGAAGGTCTGAAGATTTAGGGCACAAAACAGGTGAAAACGGATTTTTAAATTTCTTTTCCCGCGTTCTGCCATCTGGATGACACGTGGCAGGCTCTGGTTCGCTAAGCAATTCCCTCTCTCCACCTTTTCGTGGGCTTTTCTTATGGGCCCCTTAAAATTGGACATGTGGCACTATTTTATTGGTTCGGATCAGTGCTCGAAAACTCGCCCCTTTGACTTTTTAGACTTTTTCCTTGGCGACACGTGTCATGATGTGATTCGTGCACAGGCCTGCCAGATTTTCACGTCCACCATGTCCTTTTGTCCTGGATGTCCCAAACTGTCTGGGAAAAATTCTTCCGGTTCGCCCGAAATGGGCTTCCACGTCCCCTTTCTGCCAGTGACACGTGGCGTTATTTGATTGGCTTTCGGCTCCTTCGGCTATCCGCGTCCCTCATGTCCCTTTGTCTCACTTGTCCTTGTGCTAAAATTTTCCGTTTCAGGTGAACCGGCCGGTTCACGTCCACCGCGCATTCACGGCCCAGATGTCCCAGTGCGAAAGTTTCCTGTTTCGGCCGAACCGGCCGGTTCGGGTCTTCCGCGTACTCTTGTCCCGCTTGCTCTCGGTGAAGGACTTGGACAAATTTTCTTTCTTTCGACCGATTCAGGCATTTCACGTCCATTTGTCCTAGTTGTCCCTTTGCTGTTTGGGCCGCCTGTAGGATTTTTGGTTGATCCGTGCCTTGACGTCCCAAATGTCCTGACTGTCCCGGGGACTAGGACTTAGCCGATTTTCACAATTTTTTCTGGCCCAAGCTTATTTTCTGCAACTTTCTCACATTTTCTCAGAGCTTGTTCTTTTCGACCTAGACAGGGGAGTTAGAAAAATTTCTAAAGGGACCTTAGAAACATGATTTTTGCCTTGGATTAATCAATTTTCCTGGGACTTGAGAATTCTGATGTATGTTATCAATTCAACCTTGAGGGGGTGAAATTGGATAACAGGAATGTCCTACATTTTATAGCTGAGGTCAAGGCCATGAAAAAGAGGATCATATTTTGAATGAGCTCCAGGATCATAATTATAATTTCCTGAAATAGTAAGAGGAATTGGTCTATGTAGTTGCATCTTTGCAGAGGCAATGATTATTTCAATTTTGTGGGAGAAGTTGATTATATGTGAAACTTTTCTTCCCCCACCACTATAGGGTTCTAGAAGTGGAGTGGAGTGTGAGTAGATAAACATGATTATTTAAATAACTAATTTAATTAGTTATAAATTGTGAGAGGATAATTAACCATTTAATTAAATAAATTCTTAATTAAATTAGCTAAAGGGTGTTAGGAATTAATTTAATTAATTCCAAGGGCATGATAGAATTAAATTAATTAATTCTAAAGGGTAGGATTATGTAATTAGAATAAATTTAATTAATTATAAAAGGGTTATGATTTAAATGATAGAATTAATTTAATTAATTCTAAAGAAATGTATTCTAGTAGGATAAAATTATTTTAATTAATTATAATGGGATGGAAATAGGATAGAAACATGTATGAATTTTTAGGGTGTCTACAAGTACTCTTCTTCAATTTTGTTTCCATTAGGTCCCATAATGCTGGACAAAAATTCCCAATAAATGAATAATCTTGATAAAAATTAATAGAAGTAGGTAGATCAAAATAAACCCATACAATGTTGAAGAATAAATGTTTAGTCTCCTTGCATATTATCTACTTTTTGTAGGGCACTATGATACACATATTAGTGAATCCATCCACCACCATGTAAAATTAGTAAAGTTTTCTTTTTGTCATAAGAAAACCTCCAAAAACATCCATGGAAATGATTTTGAATGGCTAGGTCAGTACAATAAGTGGGGTATACAAGTCCAACTTTATGTTTCTAGGTTTACTTATGACAAAAAAAAATACCTTTTACATATTTAGATACATTTTCATACATCCATAGCCAGTAAAAATATCTCTGTAATTGTGCAAGTATTTTACCAATACCAAAATGACTAGAAATAAGAGAATTATGTCCTTATCTAATCAAATGAACTCTTTTATCTTGAAAAGTATAAATTTTACCAAGATGATATAGCAATCTATTATGCAAATTATAGTCAAATTCTTAAACTTGTTTACCTTGAGCAATATCTTCATCGACATACTTAAAATCAACATCATTAGCATATTATTACCTACAACTTTCATGCATCATGGGGCTATGTTGTAAGAGAATGGATGTAATAACAGTACGTATATAAAGCATATCAACAAATTTATTATGTGTACCTTTCTTATACCTAATCATGAGATGAAATTATTGAAAAAAACCCATCCAACAAAAACACTTGGACTGTTGTTTCTTGAATGTGACCGAAGGTACTGTAAAGGGTAGTGATCCGTATGGATTATTGTCTCTTTTCCCATCATATAATGTTTCCATCTTTTCACACTTTTCACCAAAACATAAAAATATTTATCATATGTAGGGTAATTCCTTATCACATTTATGAAGGTTTTGAAATGGTAACACACAAGTTTTATTCTATGAATCAACACTGCACCCATAACATATTCACTTGTATAAATTTCAATCTCAAATGGCTATTTAAAATTAGGTTGTGCTAAAATTGGGATTATAATTATATTATCTTTCATCCTATCAAAGTATTTTGGTACTCAGCTCCCCACTAAAATAATGTTCTCACACTATTCAAGGTATGTAAAGGAGCTACAATCAATGAAAAGTTAGTAATAAACTTCCTCAAATGGTAGAATTCCCTTAAGATGATTCTAAATTCAGTTGCATTAGTAGGTTTGGGCTATTTCATAACGAATTCAACTTTAGGGGGATCAATTTTTAGTTTACCAGACCCTACAACAAAGCCTAAGTAGACTAAATATGTTTTTACAAATTCACATTTTGACATCTTTAAATACAATTTCTCTTTTCTCAAAGTTTCCAAGATATTTTTAATGTAATCAACATAGTATTCCCAAATTTTAGTTAAGACCAAAATATCATCTAAGTAGACAATAAAAAAATCATCTACGAATGGCCTAAAAACATCATCCATAACCCATATAAATGTGGTGGGAGAATTACAAAGACCAAAGGGCATGACAAGCCATTTAAACAAACCTTACTTGGTTTTAAAAACAATTTTGCAAATATCACCCTCATAGATCCTAACTTGGTGATAACCAATTCTCAAGTCTAACATAGTGAAATAAACAACATTTTTAAATTGAACTAACAAATCATCAATGCGAGGAAGAGGGTATCACTTTGTGACCATTATTTTATTTAGTGCCTAGTAATCAACAAACATCTGCCAAGTACCATATTTCTTGGGTACCAACACAATTGGTGACCCACACACAAAAGTAAATTTCCAAATGACCCATTTCTTGAGAAAAAATTATAATTTTATTCATTCTCAACCACAGACAACCTATACATGCCAATATAAGGAAGATGTAAATCCTTCTGTAAATGAATCTTGTGTTATATATACCCTGTATGAGGTAAATCTTTTGGCTCTTGAAACACATCATCGAAGTTAGAAATAAATTTAATTATCCCATTTTTATGTGTAGGATCACCACCTTCTAATGTCTTTTATTTATCAGCATCCTTTGATTTTATAATCATGAGTGAAAAATTATTGCTTGCATTCAAAAGCATCTTCATATGTCCAATAGATATAAGTGATAAGTTTTATTTGATTCAATGAGAACTAATAATGTATTCAACTCTATCCTTTATAAGAAAATATTTATTTTATTCCTTGTAGAATATCTCATTTGTATCAAATAAATTAGGACTACCTAGAACAATTCCAAAAATGTCAAGTGGTACCACATCCAATTCTACCTCATCAATGAATTTTTAGGTGATTGTAAATCTAAGTTTGCACGTTTTCCTGACCTGAAGTTTACCATCATCACATACCCAACCCAAATGGTAAAGATTAATACGTGGTTTAGTTTTAAGTCCAAATTTCCTGAAAAATTCTTAAGAAATGAGATTATCTTGAGATCCACTATCAAAATTAGTATCAAATTTTGTATGTTTAGAAATAAATCTAATGTGTAATAACTCATTTCTATTATTTTCATGCATAGATGTAAAATTAAAAAAACATAATAATTAGTGTTAGAAGAGGAAGAAAATGAACCTTAAAAACACATGGATGTGATATTGGTCTCATCACTAGAACCAGATATAAGATTGTGAACCGTTGCAATGGTATTTTTGTCACCTCCTTTCTTGAACTGTTTTGGGTTAAGCTCTAGATGGAGCTTTCAATACTTGGCATGTGTATGCCATTCTTTCTTACAATGTGAGAAAATAGGTTTCTTATCCTCTTTTTTACCATGGAAGTGTGTCTTCCTTTACCCTTTCCTTTTCCTTTATTTTTAGGCTACTGTTTGCTTGGTTTTGGATTTGTGAAGTTTTCCTTTGTATTCTTACCCTTTGATTCAATATGGGTAGCTAGGACATAAACTTCATCCAGATTAGTGGGATTAAACATAATAATAATATGTTTCATATAACTATAAATCCACCAATGTATTTAACAGAGTCTCTTGAGTATAATGATGATTCCCAAAATTAAATATCTCTTCCTAAACTCCTAAGTGTAATCCTAGACACTTTGACCCTTTTTTTTTCTTATATTTTTCCAGTCCATGGTAGCTTGTTGCATATTGATCTGAAAACGGGTGCTTGAAACTAACACTTTTAATTGTTTCAAAGGACCTTCAATTTTAATCAACTTAAAATGATTTTAGACTTCCAAAAATAGATTAAAATCTGATTTAGGAAGTCAAATTCAAACTGAAATCAATTTTGCAATTTACTCAAAATTTCACTATTTGATCGAAGCCCCAAAAAATCACTGTTTCAGATTTAATTGATGTCCTAATTTGATCAATTATTTATTATAGTTGCATCCATATTCATATTCTAAATTTAAATTACTTGCAAATATAAGAAAACTAAAAATAAATTACTTCCAATTGTTTACGGGGTTCGGAATTCCAAGGTCCCTGGGTTCGTGGTGAACCGATCCATTAATAATGTTAAAATGAAAATACAATAAAATTTACATTCAACCAATAATGAATCAAAAACATGAAAAATTGTGATATCAGAACTTCGAAGGACATTACTGGAGCTTAGCCGTTGTCCTTCACCTTCATGATCCACTTACAGTTGTGTCTCCCTTGGGTTCTACATCTTTCTGTAACTTTAATATAAAATAAATATGTCACAAAATATCAAAATTGGGAAAATTATCACACCATCATGATATTCTCGCAATTCTAAACAATTTTCATATATAACTCGAGATCTAGTTTTGAGTGGAAGTGCCTCAAAAATCAAGTTTTCTGTAAGTAGGTCTATTTTTCCCTCCCACAGACCTATCACTTGTTTTATACAAAACCTAGTGAGATCCATTTATAACACTTCTCCAAAGGTAGTGGGTTGGTAATTCTACCTATTATTTTGGTGCAGGTCAAGGCTTCAAATCCTTTTGATTGTATTATCCACTATACATAGCAAATGGAAATCTTTTATCCTTATATGGGTATTAATCCCTTAGTCCATGGGAGATAATTTTATCCAAACCTTTTAATAAGGCTAAACCGTCCTATTTTCATGTGGAATGGCTATGCATAGAATGTTTATACTAAAATTGGAGGTCCACGTGCTCAAATGGAGTGGTGCCACATGTCAGCATGTGATTGGTTCACCTTTTGCCACTTTAATTTTTCCCGCAAGTTTGACTTGAACTTTGACTGACCATATCTTTCGCATATGGACTCAGATTTGGTCTGTTAAAAATGTGTTAGAAATATAATGACAATATCTATACAATAGAAGTGATTTTTTGAGATTCCAAGATAATTAATTTTCCAATTTGACCAACTTTGACCTCCCCATTGACCAAACTTTGACCAGACGTATCTGGAGTTCAGAGTGTCCGTTTTTCATGTTCTTATAGTCATCAGAAATATATCTGAAGGATATAATACATTGTCATGGTTTAGGGAACATTTGACACTAAAATTGATCCCCTAATAACTTCTCCCTACTGAGAAGACTTTTTGTCCACAAAAAATTGTTTATCAACCCACAAAACATGTTATCTCTTCCTGCATTGCAAAAACAAAAACAAAAACTCAAAAAAACATTAAAGGTTAATAAAATGTAAATAGTTGATTAGATAATTACATAACTGATTAGATAATAACACCTGATTAAGGTAGTGTTCAACTGAAATGTTGTAAACCTGTCAACTCTACACACAATTGGGAACTGTCATACCCCACTGTAATGCCATCACAAATAACTGAACAAATAATAACACCGATTAATATGGAAATCTAGTGTTCAACTGTCACTTTGTGATACGACCGATTACCAAAAATTATAATTTCATAAACACGGATCAGTATACCAGACATCTAAACTACCCATAATTAGGCTAGTGCCCACTGTCCATATGAAATTATAACATCTACAACTATTCACTATCTATAATAAATTATACTATCAACTCCAAAAAATAGCTATAGTAAAAAACTGAATCCATGTGAATCTACCAATTATATCCATATATAACCAGTTGTAGAAGGATAAATAGCAAACAATATGCTTACTTAAATTAGTGAACTACCATAATCTGTAAAAATGATCACCTGGTGTAACTTTACAAACTAGTTTTTTAGTGTAATACATTTACACCCTAATTGCAACCACATCTGATAGTTATAAAAATCAGATTTTTCCCAACAATGAAGGTTTTTCTTAAATTTTAAATTTGGTGCAATTAACACACGTGGATATAAATTTTTTTTCTATTTATTACAATATCAAATAGGTGCCCGAATGGGTCTTATAAGCATTCATAAATTTGCACAAATGATAACATTATAAAACTACAAATTTCAAAATTAGACATGCTACTGATGCCCATATCTTTGCATACTGCTGTCAGCAATGGAATTTCCAACCAAAATGTGAGAAGAAAATATGAGTATGATGAACCTATCACTCAAATCTTCCCCATGACTTTTTCCATTAAAATTTTCAAAGATAAATATCAACATAGGAATGAATCCTTTCATCAAACATTAGGAATTCCTAAATAAATATCAACATAGGAATGAATCCTTTCATCAAACATTAGGAATTCCTAAAATATAGCTCTAAAAATGTTTGCATATTATCATCAGTTATTGCAATACAAACATAAAATTGAGGAACATTTTACCCATCCAATTACTTGGATTTTTCCATTTAGGTGGTTTTACTTACCCAATACCGAAATGAGCATCTACATGAGTTAGATCCACAACTATCGGTTTGAAATTATTGTTCTTTTTAACAACTTTCTAATGTTTCTTTGAAGGAACATACCAACACATATTATCATCATGACTATTCCTTTTTCAATGGGAACAAAATTTAACTTCCGTATTTTTAGTAGTCTTACCCATTTTTCCATTTCCTGAGCCCTGTTTAGGAGGAGAATGGTTATGTAACATTCCCATTTTAAGACTTTAGAAAAAAGGTAAATTATAATTTTATATATATATATATATATATATATATATATATATGCTCTCTGTTCTAAATAATCATAATTTAGAATGCACATTCCATGCCGATCAATCTCATAACAGATAACCATATACAGTTGTAAATGACTCGGTGAACTACCGATCTGTCATTTATGACTTAATATCTCTCTCATGTTATTGAAATTGTATACTAAGTATAATTGGCTCTCTTACCCTATCCTAGGTATTGAAGCATTTTGTTTAAGAGAACCTGACCAAATATTTGTTACCAATATTCATCTGAATCCCATTTCTTAAACTAGGTGACATAAGACAACGCAACCAGCAACTTGCGATACTTTGGCAAAAGATTTTGAATATATTGTTTACGTTACTATTGCTAGATGGCATACTTATCAAATGGAATACGTCCTTCACCTCACTTCATCTATTATCTAGAATGGTATTCACTGACTCTTTTCAGTCCACTTGTTCAAGGTTTGATCCTAACCCAAGTTAACAACATAGTTTGGTATAGGGAGCCACTCACAGTGACTAAGGGTACATAGACATACTTAATCAACCTAAGTCAATTGGATTTTGTCTAGTTACCATAAATCATCATGAGTAACACCCTATACTAAATCATGTTCCTAACCTAACCTAGAGTAAACTAAGATCAAGTCCAAGTTTATGTATATCTAGGTGATCCAAATTCTGAAGGGTGTTGCAACATGTCAACTGCAACACTGTATCCTCGTGAAGACCCTGAGTATCTTCATGAAGGTATAGTTCTATAGTTGGTGTGTGTTTACAACATCTGATAGGATTACCCATATTGATGTACATACCCAAGCAAGAAGTTAATTACCCTATTATTTTTTTAGTTAAGATTTTAATTTCAGCAACTGTTGAAGCCTAATTTCATTAGCCCTTAAGGTTGACTTAAACATTTGAGTTGTTAAGGTTTTGTAGAAACAACATGATTGATTTTTAATTCATCAACCTATTTCTTTAGGGTTCAATTAATTAAAACAGAAACAAAAAAATATAATAAGATTACATATTATATCCTATCATTCTTAGCATGTTTAATTTCCAAAACAGGTTCCATTATTTTAGAATTCATTGTAATGAAGTCTAATTAATAAATGTTCATATTTACCTTTCATTAGTTTTATACTTATGAAAGTATTGGTTGATAGGAGGTTCACTTTCCTCTTTCTCGTTATGAATTATGGTTCTTGTACCCTTTTTTCATTATACAAGAGATCCTAACAAATTTGCACTTTCATTAACATCTTTTAATAAACCATAGTGTCTTAGACAAAGAACATCTATGCATGCCAACTTAATAAGCTGAATTTCCACAAGGGGATAGGGCATCCAACTCCCTTCCATCTAACTTGATTTTAGTCAAACCAATAAGGATTCCATACAGATAATTTTACAAATTTCCTTTACAGAATACACAAGGAGAATAAGACATCATGTACAAGTAACTCTCATTCTTTTTCCATTTATCAAAGTGAAATATACATTTTACACAGTCCATTCATTTCAGAAATCTTCCATGTCAAACAAGCATCAAGCTCAGTTAAGAAATATAACTTTTCCTCTTTCAATACATTTTAATAATGAATCATATTTCTTCATAAAAGATCTAGTCTTTAAGTAACAAATAACATCATAAAAGTTAATGTCTTCCTTCATCACTTACATATTCCATCTACAAAAATTGCTAGCACGGGTCAGTGCATTGAATTGAGCATGATAAACAGTAAGTATTAAAATGATGTGCTTTCAACTAATTGTTTCATAAAAATAACTCTGCTTTTATGAAATAGTAAATCCATACAGATAGATACATCAAAAAGAAATAGCAATTATAAAAGAAAGAACAAGTGATCAACCAAATCAACATTTAGTAAATGTCATGATATAAAATCAACATTCTTCAGCCATTGATTTCATAAGGAATTATATCAGATAAGTAATATTTCATCCTAATTACTTATCTAATTCTTCTTATAGGTACTTATAGTTTATCTCTTACCTCATTCAATCTAAATTCCAAAGATAGACACTAACTCTAATATTTCCAAAAAATAGAGTTATATTTAAGAAGTAAAGAACCATCATACACATCATTAACATATTCCATGTCATAAAACATCTTCTGCCAATCTAATTCAAACTTCATGAAAGGCTTAATGTTGAGTCATCAATATCATAAAAATAAGAGATTCCCATTTCAGATGCTACATCCAAATTTAAATCCCAAGATATAGCCTAAGTCTTAAGTTAGGCCACAACAAGTTAGAAGTAGGAAACGTATTTAATTCATTACTTGCACTAGACATTAGTCACACTTAACCAATTATAGTTTCCAATAAAAAAAATTCAAGGAGAATAAGTAAAGGATTATCTCCTTCTCCTAACTTTACAATCCTATTAAGTAATAAAATTGAACCGATCAGTTCCTGTAGCAACAGTAACATAAAAGAGGGAAAAGACTGAACAAATAGAGAGAAAAAACTCAGAACTTCCCTAAGAGTTCAAGGAGAATAGTGTTACATTCCATAACTCAGAGAAGAGAGAGAAAAAATATAATTTCCTTCAAATTTCAAAGAAAACAACAATGAATACCTTACTATGAAAAGAAAGAGAAAAGGGACTCAACAACAAGAATGGGAGAAGATCCCATTATTCTTTCTCAAGAAAATAAATACATACCAGAATTAAAAAGAACTGATACAGATATAATAAAGAGATCTTTGAAATCTTGTCAATCATTGAAACATAGAACTAAATGATACTGGACCAAATTATGTGATTGCAATATGCAAGTCACATTCTGGAGATAAAGTTATCTCAACATAAAAAAAAGAGTAGTAGTAGTAGTGAATTAGCTACATCTAGAAATAGATGATTTTAAATCAATTTGATTAAGCAAAAATACATGAAGTATCAACAACCACTAGACATTCTACTTTATCCAGTCGTAAGTAGCTTAGTTCATATAACCCGAGCTTGGAAATCATTTCTGAGAATAAATAAAATATAACAGTCAAGTTAACACTTACTCCCATCTTTATAGGGAAAAAAGAAACAATACTCTTGGTAAGAAGAGAAAGAACCCAACCAATTTCAAACTCAATGAAGATGCAACAATAACAACATGACTTTGCTTCAAATGCACAAGTCTATCTAAAGAGATATTTAGAAAAACCATGAATTCATTGCAGTCCATTCCTTATGATAAGCTCAACTGTATTAACCCTTAATTCACCTAGACATGCCATTCCCTCAATCTTCTTCATAGATCAAAATAAAATTAAATGATCTAGAAACCCTTCAAGATGAACTGATTGGTTAGTTCCTGAAGCATGAATTTTCATCCAAGAAAAGATGCATATACATTCGTTAAGTCTTTCCCAAAAATCATGACAACATGGTGTATAACAAAATTACCATCAAATAGATTTAATCAAGAGGTTCGTCCATGTCAAGAACAGGTAAGTCATTAACAAACTATCTTCTATCTTACAAGTGTAGACAACAAGGTCGACATCAGTGTAAGTTCAAGAAGGATCTATATGTACAAATCTCAATTTCCAACCCATATAGAACCAACACTCAAAATATCTTCCATTATAACAGAGACTTTTATTGTCCAAACTTTAGATCAGTCTTATAGATTTTCACCACCCAAAATGTAATAAAGTTCCAGAAGAAGAAATATTCATTTACTGTTATATTTCAAAAAATTTTGAATCCATGATATCATTGAATCAAGCAACCCTTTCAACAAAGCTACCACCGAACTAACTAGATTCTAAGCAACTCAAGTTTCATCTGAAAGATGAGAAGAAGTAAATTATTTACTTTTGTTTTCAAAAAAGTTTCAATACGTAAAAACATTGAATCTAAGCAAACCTCCACAACACAGCTTCCATAGAAGTAAAAATATTCGAAGCAACTAAAGATGAAACTGAGAATAATACCTTTCTTACCTCCTTCCAGGAGAGGAAGACAAACCCATATTGAATCTAAAAGAAAAAAATATATTCCATAATCCAATTTGCATAGACAACAAGTTTCACAAAAATTTGACATCATTCTAGTCCCGACAAAGTTAAGAAACAATTCAACACTATATTCAAAAGGGAACAAACCCACATTCCATTTTATCTAACATATGCTCTTCATCAAAATATAGAGAACAATTCAAGTGTGAATGACAAAATAACCATCACAAACGTAAAAACCCATTTGTTTCCAAGAGCATAGTTGTTTTAATGAAAACAAATTAGGTAAAATTAGAACACAACTTAATGGATAGAGTCTATCATGCCTGATAGATCTTCCTATCAGTTTGCAGAAGAATTCCAGCTGAAGCCTTCACAAGTTTCTCCTTTTCCAAAACAAAATTAACAGCCCAAAACTTCTTCTTATGCCTCTTATACCTCCACAGGATAAAAAATAGCTTAGAGGCTGCCAAAAATAGGGAAGGATTGAAAATAGAACTGCTGGTTCAAAGAACCCAAAATCTCCATGCAAAGCAAAAATCACCAAGAGCAAATGACCAAACAACCTCTCAAAAATCTACTTTCATGTCATCCAAGGTGGTTTCTTCACCAAGAAAAAGACTCATTAATGAAAGGACAACCAACTCTCCTACCTAAATCTCCATGCCATCACCATCCGAAATTGGCATGCTCTATTTCAAACAATTCATGCATTTTAACTTTAGTGATGATGCTAGCTAGGCATCCCCCTCAACTCTCCATGCCTCTGCCAAAACTGGAAGTCCATAGTATAATAAATTCAAATAAAATCTCATTAAGGCCATGGAAAATATCACCACCAACTCCCATTTTCCATGCAACCCCTTAGGTTCGTTTTTTTCTTAGCATTAGTTTAGGTTAGATTGACATTAGATTATGATTCGACCTTAGTCTAGGTAAATAGTATTTACCTTAGGTTATTCTAGAACTTGCCATAATTAAACATACCAACATAGGTTAGGATGAAAACCTTATTAGTTTAGAAATAGGTCTAAGGTAGGTCCAAATCACCTTAGGTTAGAATCTACATTAGGGTAAGAACCAGTAAAACTTAGAGTTAAAATATGATTAGCAGTAAACATCCTGTTCAAGATTAAGGTATTCACCTTAATAGTCCTAGCGATAGGCCCTTGATTTCTTATCACACTATTCAACATTTCTTTAACAAAATATTTATCAATAATACCATGGTTTAATACTTACCACTTGATGCAAAGATAAGGACATCAGCAGAAGGGTCCTCATATTCATATCCAAAACAAGACTCAGTCCACATTACCTTTACTTCAAAATGTCAGTTTATCAAGATTATTTATAACGGATAATTGAAGCATACCTTGGATCAATGGAATTGATCCAAGGTTTTTTCTGTTAACATATGGTAACTATGAAAACAACAATACATGTTCACAACCTTTCAGAACACAAGGAAGAATGGCTTCATTTCAAGTAAACAAAATTATAACAAAATGAATCCTTGTACATTAATAATTTATCCATTGCTAACATGATTTCCAACAGTCAAAAGAAAACACCTTCCTAAGACAAACCAGATGTCAATATTTGCAATGTCAAGAGGAAATGAAATCCAGGTAACAATCTTACCCATTTTTCCATTTCCTAAGCCCTGTCTAGGAGAATGGTTCCTTTGTTTAGGAGAGGTAACCTTTTTTCCATTTCTCACCTTACCAGGGTGAGATTGGTCTTTATCACCTACCTTATCATTCACAAAAGGATTTAAATTCTTTAACATAGTTTTCCTCTTCCAACAATAAGATGCAAAATGATTAGCACCTTCACAAAAATTGTAAGGAAAAGCATACTTCTGTCTACTAAAGATATATTGTTCAAAATGAAAGAGTGTTTTAGAAGTCTTAGGATTTAATTTCCCCTTAGTGTTATTTTTAGTGTTATTGGGAGGAGGTGGAATTTCATTACCTTATTTACCTATTTTTCTTAAACCTTTCATTATTCCTCTTGATGGCGGAATCCTACAATTCTAGTGGCGTTGATCCTTGGTTATTGGAAGATTGTCTTCCTTCAGCTGCTTTGGAACCTTCTCCAATCTCCATTTTCCCACTAGAATAACCCAAACCTAAAAATTGAGGCTGATCCTATACCTGTATTGGGTTAGCATCACCTTGTCCATTTTTACCAAGGCCTTTTCCATTATATCCCATCTTAACCATTAACTTAGACCCAATTCCCTTAGTGTGTTTTTCAAATTGACCCAAAGGAATGTCTAAAACTACATGCGAGGAATTACTACAAGAAGATGAAAAAATTACAGTGCATTCTGTCATAGTACCTGCATTTGTTTTGGAAGGATTTTCCTTCTGTTGTTCACCTTGTTGCATGTTTTCTAAGAGAGCATCCTTGGTATTTATTTATTCTTGTAACTCTTTAACAAAAACCATCAACTTCTTGCTCTCTGTAAGCATCTTATTGACATACTCCTCTTTCTTGGCTGTAGAGGATTGTTGTTCATATTTTAACTGCACTATTTCCTCTTCCAAGGAATAAAATTTAGCTCTTAGGAAAGAGTTTTCTTCCTAAAGTTTACCATTAATGGCTTCAAGCTCATCAAGCTTCTCTTTCTTAGATAGCTTTCCCATGATTTCCTTGTTTCTGTAAAAACAATTTTCCTTCCACACAACTAAACTGAATAATAGAAGTAAGTCTAAAATATATGGAAATCTTAAACCAAATCTAAAAAATGTAATCGAAATGAAAAATGAAGCCAAATTTTAAAAAATAATTAGAAGATAATCCGACAATCTAACTACTTTAATACCAAAACTTGATCCGAAAACAAGTGCTTGAAACTAACACTTTTAATTGTTTAAAAGGATATTCAATTTTAATAAAATTACAAGGATTTTAGACTTCCAAAAAATTATTAAAATCTGATTTAGGAATTCAAATTCAAACTAAAATAAAATTTGGAATTTACTCAAAATTTCACTGTTTGATCGAAGCCCCAAAAAATCACTGTTTCAGATTTAATTGATTTCCTAATTTGATCAATTGATGATTATAGTTACATCCATATTCATATTTTGAATTTAAATTACTTGCAAATATCAAAAAAATAAAAATAAAAATCATAACACAACACCCAAATTGTTTACGGGGTTCGAAATTCCTGTCCCTGGGTTCATGGTGAACCGATCCATTAATAATGTTAAAATGAAAATACAGTAAACTTTACATTCAAACAATAATGAATCAAAAAAATAAAAACGTGTGATATCAGAACTTTAAAGGACATTAATGGAGCTTATCTGTTGTCCTTCACCTTCCTGATCCACTTATAGCTGTGTCTCCCTTGGGTTCTACGCTTTTACGTAACTTTAATAGAAAATAAATCTATCACAAAATCTCAAAATTTGGAAAATTATCACACCATAATTATCTTCTCGCAATTCTAAACAATTTTCATATATAACTCGAGATCTGGTTTTGAGTGGAAGTGCCTCAAAAATCAAGTTTTTTGTAAATAGGTATATTCTGCCCTCCCACAGACCTGTCACTTGTTTTATACAAAACCTAGCGATTTCCTTTTATAGCACTTCTCCAAAGGTGGTAGGTTGGTAAGTCTATTTATTCTTTTGGTGTAGGTTAAGGGTTTGAATCCCTTTGATTGTATTAACCACGATACATAGCAAATGGAAATCTTTTACCCTTATATGGGAATCAATCCCATAGTCCATGGGAGATAATTTTATCCAAACCTTTTAATAAGGCTAAAATGTCCTATTTTCATGTGGAAGGGATACGCATAGAATTTTTATACCAAAATTGGAGGTCCATGTGCTCAAATGGAGTGGTACCACGTGTCAGCATGTGATTGGTTCACCTTTTGCCACGTCACTTTTTCCTGTAAGTTTGACCCGAACTTTGACCGACCATATCTTTCGCATATGAACTCAGATTTGGTCCATTTGAAATGTGTCGTAAATATCATGACAATATCTATATAATAAAAGTGATTTTTTGAGATTCCAAGATAATTAGTTTTCCAGTTTGATCATCTTTGACCATCAATTGACCAAACTTTGACCAACTTTGACCAGATGTATCTTGAGTTCACAGTGTCCAGTTTTCACATTCTTATAGTCGTCAGAAAGATCTATGAAGGATATAATACATCGTCATGGTTTAGTGAATTTTAGGAAATATTTGACACTAAAATTGATCCTGTGCTCACATATAACAAAGTGGATACAATTAAGTTATAAAGGTGGAAGCAAAATCATCCCAAGAAGAAATTACTTTTCCATTTTTTAAGAGATCATCATAAGTCTCACTCTCCCATCATATGAGTGTTGTACCACCTAAAAAAAGTAGCTAAGTGAATATTTTCTTCTCCATCCACAATTTTCTAGACCCTACAGTAAACTTCAAATTACTTGATCCAACTTTTCTGTATTTAACTGCCCAATATACATTAGCAAATAAAGTTTGACATATAATTTTAACACTGATGAAACATTAGAGGAAAAAAAAAAGGTTTAGAAGGAGATGGAGGAGGTTTAGGAAATCCTTCCTCTTTACCTTTTTCGTTACCATTACTTCCTTCTTCTGTTTTACCTTATATTCTTTTTCTCCATTCCCGATATAGATCTTCCACCATCCTCTTCATTTCCATGAATTCCTAACATAAAGGGATTTCCTCATCTAATATTTTAGGATATCATCTAAGATATTCCATTCTTGCACTTGAACTTGCACTTTTTGACTCAATTTTAGGATTATATTCTTCTAGTGATCCTTCACCTCGCTTGGATTTTGAATCGATAAGCATTCAAAATTGTACTTACAAATCCAAAAATAAATGTTAAATAGTCCTTAATCAGTTGCTACGATATAAAATTGATCCAAAAAGTGTTTTTATGTGACTCACTTATTCAAATTATAATTTTAAAATACTTAAAAATTCAATTTCAATTTCCCATCAATTATAAAAAATGATTAAAATTTGTCTTGAAAATAGAATAACTATTAAAAAAATTGATCAAATGAGAGAAAAATGATAGTATAAAGTATAAACCAAGTGTTAATGGAGTTCACCCAAACTAATTGTCTCTGGGTTCAAAAAATTTCCTGAACTAATCAATTATGATGTAAAAACATTTATTACAAAGATAATTTACATAGTCTTTTCTCAGTCCCTAGAAGGCTTTGATCTATTCTCCAATTGCACTCCTACCAAAAATATGCTCTGAAATGGTTCTATGGATCTCAACATGATATTTTAATTAACCAAGTTACGACTTAATTTACAATTTAGCCCCTTTCATAATGTTTCTGAGCTTCTTGTTTGTCAGTCAGGCCCTTATTTGTTTTTATCTAAGTGACATTGGTTTGAATCTGGTATAATTTTATTATTTGTGAATTTTTATTGATAAAAAACCTTTAAAGTATTAAATCCCATCACGTATTATATGTTTGGCTTATAGCCCAACAATTAGACCCAAATATGGGACATGATAGGCAATGATTTCAAATATTTGGGATATAATAGCAGGACTGTGATAGGATTATAGCCTTTTTTACATTTTACATCATATATTAATCACACATGGAGTGGGAGTTGGTCATTTAGAGTATTTTTAAAACCTTGGAATTTGCATTATACTTGTGTCTTCAACCACACCCATGCTCTATTTTGTTGGATAGTGTGCCAACTCATTAGTTAAATAAAAATCTGGCTTGTTGTCTAGCTTTTTATTACCTTATACTTAAAATTAGTGGTGAGTGGGATGTGTGATGAGTTGGAAGTTGATTATGTAACAAGGTTGATGAGTTGGCTTGTGACTTGGAACTTGGAATTTCTGAGTTGAATCCCTATAGAGCTCGATACTCAATTGGTCGATTTGGTTAGATTGATTTTGGAAAAAATGGGGATTCATCCCCACATGTAATACAAGTTGGTCTTCAGATGGGTTTAAAAGTAAAACCCCACACAATTTAATGTGAAGAAAGGATGTAGAGTCCCCTTCCTGAAAAAGAGTGGACCCCACCAATTACTGGGCCCTCAACTGACATACCATGTAGGACCCACATTGACCATCGAACTCTAGAGGCTAAAAAATAATTTTTTTCATGATCAAACTTCCGCTTTCCATTACCCCATTCATCCACTCGTCAGGCTCATACTATTCCACCTGAACTTTGTGAAACATGTACTTTTTAAAATTTTTTCTTGTTGGAGAGAAATATTAGTGGATCATATTTTCTACATATGACGTCTATTTTTCCTCATTAAAAAGTGTCCAAAAGTTCTTATCAATATCTTCCACATAGGAGTAGTTTCATAACTTGTGTAGACCATATCATTGATTTAGAGTGAGGGTCCTCCTAGATCACTTGTGATTTTGAGAAATATATGAGATGTATAGATTAGAAGGATTGATATTTCATTGAAGGATTTTGCTGGTGTACTTTAATATTGATATTCATAGATTAATATTTACTATGACAATAACTTTAAAACTTCCAATCTAGACAAAAACAATGTATTGTAATCATTTAAAATTATTTTTTATAATTTATGTGGAACAATTTATATTGGATTCTAATAGAGTGTAGGCTTGTTAAATGCATGTATATTGTGCTTGTATATTTATGAAACTCGATATTAATATATCATATGTTTGGAAACATTTTTTGTTTATATTAAAGTAGTATCTATTATAGGTATATATTTCTTTAGTACTTTATTTTGAAGAAAAACTTTCTTCAAAATATTGTTGCATTTGTCTTGCACTTGTGTATTCAGCTCATCTTTTAGTAATTTTAGAGTTATTTTTGTATAAGACTCTTTTATCAGCCACTGTCTTTTGTCACCCCGATCCATCCCATGTTCTCTTTTGATTGCTTAAGCCTAAAATTGAACTAAGTATGAAGATGAATGTGGAAGGTGTCCACGTGCATCCCTTTGGTGCACTCAGAGCATGAAGCAAATAAGGGGTGTTCTCAAGATATTGTGCCGTATTGTCTACCCATGTCTCCCAGGTCTGATAAATTTACCTCGGTGGGTTGAAAAGTCAAGAACATATTAGAGAGGCACATGGATCTCCACATGTCACCTGAGTGCAATTTTAGATAAAGAGAAAGAAAGAAGGCCCCCAACTAATCGTGTGCACTCTCCACGTGTCTCTCAAGAACAGTTTTTGAAGACAAATTCCTAGGGAATGCCCTCAAACAAGAACGTAACCTCCACGTGGTAGAGAGGAATCATCACCGACCAAAGGATCACGTAAGTTGGATGAATTAAAGGCAATCAGAAATATCACCAATAGTTAGTTGAGATATTAACCCAAAAATGAAAGATCTTGTAAGAAAATTGAATGTTGTTGGTGGAAGGTCTGATTCCAGACATTGAAATGAGAGCCAAAGATTATCTATAAAAGAAAATTTCTTATCTAGGGGAACAAGAGGAGGAAAATGTGAGGATAGAAAAATAAAAAACATACGAGAGTTGCGAAAGGGATTCTAGTCTTTGTTATTGTATTGTTTAGCCTTACCAAGACTCTGTTATAGAAGGAAGTCATAATCTGTGCCATATCGATCTTATGTATTTCTTTCTCTATGAATAAAGAGTTCTTGTTCTGTGTATCTTAGCTTTCAATATTTTGTGTCTTTCTTCTTTTACTGCTAGTAGCTTTTAGATAAATTTGAAGATATATTATGTTATATGCTCTTGGGTTTTATTTATGTATCTATCATCTGCGTATAGTTATGTTTTACACCTCCTCAGCCTCTGATAATCTAATATACTTCTAAAAATAGTAGATCATGCTAATACACTCTTCGAACTATTTTAAGTAGTTTCCTAGGATCCATCTCTATGTCTTTTAAGATCTGTTTCGACATATCACCTTAGTTAGTTTTGCATTTTATTTCAATTTTCCTCTAACCTTATCCCACACCATAGAGAAGAGCCAAATTATTTAAAATCTGGAGGTTATCTTAGGGCACACATCCCACTTACCTAAGGTATCCCATGACTTTTATGGTTCATCCGCAAAGATAATCATAAATATTTTTCCTAGCACACCTGGCGGGACACAAATCCATAATCACATGATTAGAAGTCAGAATCTACCAATTTCAGCAATACTAAGTTTGGTCTTCTCTTGTTTACAAGACAAATTCAAACAAGATTGAGGACAAGAGAATAAGGTGTGTTTGAATACTTACAATTATCTCTATCACGTAATAGAAGAGGTAGTTAGATTCAGAGGTCTCCGTCTCCTCCGAACTAGACTCTCTCAACACCTCCATCGGGTAGGCCCTTCTTACGGTCAACTAAAATCCTCAGACCCATTTTAATGGCCCACCTCCAAGCTCAACCCCCAAGGAAAATTTTTTCATGGAATCAAGGGAGTTTTTTCATCCTACCCACACCCCTAACAGTTTGGAATCCTATTCTGGATAACACGCTAAAAGTGGTGACCAAATTTAGTAGAGAAGACTTTAAAACTCTAGATGAACACCTCATGAATGTAGCATAAATATGGACGGTACATTATATCAGGGAACATGACGTAGCCTTACGGTTACTAGCTACTTCCCTTAAAGGGAAGGCTTTGGATTAATACCAATCCCTAACCCCTAATTCTACTAGTACATGGGACCAACTTGGAAATGTCATGGTAGAAATATTTAGTAAGAAAGGGGATAGATCTTCACTCCTATAACAACTTATCAACATCAAGAAGGGTTTGCAAGATCTTATGACCGATTTTAACACTAGATTTCACAAAACATGGTAGAGGATTCCTATTATAGCGAGGCCACTTACAAGTATGGCTATTGTTTTTACTTAAAAGCTCTACATTTGGATAATTCTGTGATGATTCAATCATTAAGAGGGGACTCTTTACCACATGCATATAATATTGTGATCTAATATGAGAACAATCTAATAGATGTTGGTAAGCTTCCCCTAAGATCTCCTTTGCTAATGTACCCTAAAATAACTCCCCTTCCACAAGAACTGATCCCAGTCTCTACCAAAGCCCCTACATTTCGGTATAATTACCCAACCTCTCATTTGACACCAATTCCCACTAAAAATTCATCATCCTCTTCTCCCGAAATGGATGAAGTCAAAAATATCCTTAGAAACTTCTCTAACGAGATAATAAATCTTAAAAGGAATCATAACACTTACCTAAGACAAAAATATCAAATATATCAGGGTGGTCGGCCTACCTATCCCTCTTAACATTAGAATACCCAGAGATTGCCATCTACACAGTCATTTAACTAGCTCGTACCGATACCAACACCACTCCAGACTATCCCACCCAATAGCGGAAGAGAAATGGTACTTGGGAAAAAAAATTGGTAGAAGATCCCAACACATGGTGCTTCCCCTGTAATATTTCCCACATGCTAAGAGACTATCCCCAAGGAAATTTACAACAAAAGGTAGCCTAATAAAGAGCAAGGGAAGGCTATGATGTATAATGCATCAAGACCTTATCAGTCTGTGGGACGCTAAAATGTAGCCTTTGTTGCATAGATTCAAGGGATGTCCCTAAAACAGAAAGTGGAGATTACATCAGAACACACACTTTTCTCCTAGGTAGAAGGAGAGGAATTCTTCATTTATAAATGAGGTAGCTACTTTCCAAAGCCTGTTCAATTTATTTACCAACACTCTCCTAAAAAAAAGGATGATATAGACAGATGCTCTTATCCCAGGCATGATTAGTAAGATGCAATATGAGCCTCCAACCATCACGGTCTCACCTCCAATGGTCATAAAAGAAGCTCTGAGAACTACCTAGAATCAAGATACTCTCGATCATATGGTTGAAGGAATAAAACACCAGAAATTTTCCAAGAAATTATCACCCAGAGTAATTAACTTGGTTTAAACAACTGAAGAAAGTGCCAGCTAACACATCCTTATGCGGGATCTTCTGGGAATTCTAGAGAAAAATGAATTACTCCAAGAAGCACTTAAATCAAATGATGACCAAACTACCTCTGGGAAAGAGAAGGAATGGGTTAAGGTGATTCGAGCCCCAACAGTGGCGGTGTTGTTAAATCAAAAGGGATAAGTAAGTAAACCAAGGCCCAACCCCTTTTTCATGACTCTTATCATAGGCAGGAAATTATTGCATAATTCCATGATAGAAACTCAATGGCACAAGAACCACATTCATGCCCAAAGCGATTGCAGATGCCTTAGGAAAGTAAATAAGAGCCATTAAAGAAAGGATTCATGCAATTAGAATGGAAAATTAGTCCAAACCATATGAGCTATCAAAGGACTCCCGTTGCAGCTCTATTCCTTCCCAAACATAACTGTTCCACAGTATATAGTAGTACTCAACATTCCTGCCAATATTCGGAATGTATGTCTCTCTCTCTCATGATTTCATGAGCTAAAATAGGAAGATATATGTCTCTTGATTGGTCCCATCTGATTTCTATGGACCAAGTATGGATCTAAGATGAAGGTATTATTAGAAACCCCTTACCAAGAAACATACAATGAACCATGCAGTCTCAGGATTTGAGGCTTCATATGCTATGATCACTCATAGAAGAGGAATCATATACGGAGGAGAGAAAATCTTCAAAGTGGTGGCCATCTAGCCAACCTTCCCCTGGGTGATCCCTTTGGGATACTTTGATTCTAACTGGTTTGGGTACTTAATTCATCTTTGACGAAGTACTCCAGGATTCCAAAGGTTGGTAAAAGGAAGAGGATAAAAGAGAAGAGAATCCTCGTCAAAGATTCTCTTATATGAACCTTGTATTTTGATGGAGCTAAAAACAAAAATGGCTCAGGAGACTAGAAGTATGCTTGTTATCCCCAAGTGGAAAGAAGATACTTCAGGAATTCTGCTTCTAGTTCTCCTATACCAGTAATCGAAGAAAGAGTATGAGGCCTTAGTACATGGCTTGGCCATGGTACGAAAGGAAGGCATCAAAAAATTGATATTCTTTGGTGAATTCATAGTTAGTAGTGACATAGGTAAGGAACACTACCACCACAAAAAATATAATAATTAGGTTCTATTGACATAGGGCATGTGAGATCTCATCGAATGATTTTGAATCCTTTATTATCAAGATTATTCCCTAAGATAAAAATATAGAAGCTAATAGGATGGCCTTTAATCAGTGTCACAATTCAACCCACTACAAGATTTGATAGCGAATGAAAGTACTATAAAATTGATCATTCACCCTTCTATACCTGATAACATTGATCAATGGAAAGTTTTTAATAGTGACCGGAATAGATTATACACTTCCTCCAGTAATCTGACTAGTTTACAAAGCAAACTCCAATAGAAGATCGAAGAAGCTTATGGAGACCAGATTATTCAGTTGAAGATGAATACAACTTCTGAAAGGGTTAATAACCCTAGAAATTCTGTGTTCATTCAAATGATGTTAATTACAGGTCGAAGGAAGTTTTGTAGTGATAAAGGAGGATTATGTCGAGCTGGAAGTGACTAAAGAGAGAAAGCTAAAATTAGGGAGATTAGTCACTGCAAAGAGAAAGGGAAAGACTCATGGCTTTATGCCATAAGTATGATAATGTCATGTCTTGGATGTACAATGCCCTACATCGTTACAATAAGGATATCATCTATAAACACCATCGACCTTGAAGAAGGAACTAAGCCCGATGCGCCAGAAGTAGTGGCCCGGTGAACCCAAAAGATAGAATCCCTCATGGCTAAGGAATTGAGAAAACTTTTAGAGGCCAAAACAATATTTTCCTATCAAGCAACACAACATGGGTCTCTAACCTAGTCCCGGTGAGGAATAAAAAAGGATGAAATTCAGCTTTGTGTCAGATTTCAGAGACCTAAATAGAGTCTCGTTAAAGGATCACTACCGCCTTACCTTCCATGGAGCAAAAATTACAGAGATAGTTATAGGCTCATAAAGGTTCTCTCTGTTGGATGGTTTTTCAGGTTATAATCATATATGGCTCATGCAGAAAGGGACCGACATAAGACCACTTTCACGATAAAATGGGAAAAACTTCACATATGTAAAAATTCCATTTGGAATCACAAACGCTGGAGCTACCATTCAAATATCCATGGAATCCTCGTTTGGAGCACTAATCAATAAGGTAATTCTTCTATACCTAGATGATCTCATGGTTTTTACCAAGACATCGGAGGATCATTGATGACATCTTGGAAGTTTTGTTCAAGAAATGCCAAGAATTTGGGATCTCTTTGAACCCAAAGAAATGTGTTTTCAAAGTACCACTGATGGCAAACTCCTGGGACACATTGTTTAAAAGGAAGGAATATTTCTATTGATCCCAAAAAGGGTTGAATCCATTCATGGGACCCGCCCTTATCAGTCAATAAGAAAGAGGTCAAATATTTCTTAGGAAATATTAATTTTGTCAGCAAGTTCATTTCAGACTTTGTCAGGACAATATGCCTAATCACACTAATGCTCAAGAAGGACCTTAACTTGAAAATGGACCACTAAAGGTTCGTCAGGATGTTGAGGTAATTAAAGGGGCTATCACCTCTGCCCCGAGTACTATACAACCCCAACTTCTCAAAGTATTTCATCATTGTATGTATACGGTGGGTAAACATATGCATGTAGCATTTATGTACTCGACACATAAGGGAGAGTATCAAGGAGAAGAACATCCAATTGCGTTCTTCTTAAAAAACTCTCCATGACTATAAAACAAGGTATAAACTTTGTAGAAAGACAATCTTATGTTATAGTTATAGGGGTCTAAATAAATTCATACAACCTTGTCACTCATAATAAAAATCTAAGCTCATGGTGGCTCATTCTAGAGTCAGAGAATATATAACAAGAGGGTGAGATAATAGATAAAGAGAGCTAACTTGAATCACTAAAATTCTTGAATACAACATTGAGGTAAAACCTACCAAGCTAGTATGAGGTAAGGGGCCTATGTAAATATTTAAACTAAAGACCAACCCATGCCCCCATGGTTAACAAAGATCACTGAAGAGATACTCTCTATTTAAGAAAGTGACTCGAGTAACTGGGTCTCGGATAGGATCCACTTCATGCAGATAGTCGAAATACCCAAGCCATCTCCCCGTAAAAAAAAGAAGGTATTATAGGCAACATATGATGTCCAATTTCACCATGATTGATGATATCCTTTTTAAAATGAACTTTAATGGAATTCTTCTAAGGTGACAAGGATAATGAAGAAGCCGAAAACATTATTATGTGAGTTGCACCATGGGATCTTAGGAGGCCATTTTTCTACCTAAACCATAGCCATAAAAATTTTGCAAGAAGGATACTTTTGGTCTAGTCCTGTTCACAAGATAGTCAAGTAGAGACAAATATATGCAAGGTTTGTCAAGTTTATACAGGTTTTTAGAGGAATGCAAGCATTACCATCTTAATCTCATCCCAATAGAGGAACCATTTGACACAATGGGGTCTAGACTTCATTGAAATAGTTAACTTTAGCTTCTAGTTCTAGGCACAAATGGATCCTCACTGCAACTGATTATTTCACCCGATGGGCGAAGGAAGTTCCACTGAGAAGAAGCCACCGAGAACAAGATCCTAGGACTCCTACATGATATCACTACCCACTTTGAAACCCCCTCACACTATTATATCTGATAATGCTGAAGGCCATTTTTGGGATCCAAGGTATCTGAATTTCACTGTAAAGCATGGGATGTATACTGACAAATATCCTCCAACTATTACCCACAAGGAAAATGGTTTGGTACGGAGTCCAGCTAACAAAAACCTGATCATGCTCATAAAAAAGAATGGGAAATGAGCATATTAGGCTATGGCATGAACATATCAAAGATAGCCTTGTGGGCTGATTGAGATCATGCCTAAACAGATCCTAAAATCCTCGTCCATATGAGATAGTCTATGGGAAAAGTGTTGTGATGCCAATTTCCCTAGAAATACCTGTGCATTAAAAATATTGAAACAAATAAAGATAGAGGAAAATGTGGCAATGCAAGTGTGACTCATTGAGCTAGTAGAGCTCTAAGAGAAGTGGGAGGCTGCTCATGAAGCCATAATTAGCCGCCAGCATAGGTAGTGAAGACTTGGTTCTATCAAAAGTACCGTCGGAGCCAGAATTCCAAGTTAGGTGCTATGGTTTTGAAATGGGATGCAAGGGCTCCCAAGCCTGGAAATCATGGAAAGTTCAACCCATTATGGACATGGGACCTTTCAAAATCATGTGCATGCAAGCAACATAATGATGTTCGAGCTTGAAACTATGGAAGGAATTACAACTTGGAAATCCCAGTAAAACGAGAATTCACTTAAAACCTTTCCTGTGAGTCTCTTCGTATTAAATATTGAATCATATGTATATTTTTTATTTTTTCTTGTTCTTTTGCTTCATTTGTTGTTGTCCCTATTGGTAAGTGTCTTAGACAGGTGTCCCTCACAGATCCCCCTTGCCTCGTTTTGAAATTTTGGAGGTAATTTTACCTTCTTAATTTTCCCTAAAATTAATGATCCAACGATCTTCCCTAGGACACTTGATTGAGAAAAATATTAAGAATTGATACAAAATCTCTCGAAAAGTGCAGATTTTCGATGTTTAGGGTCATTAATTGAAAAGAGGGTTGTTATGTGAAGCAACTCTATATATGTGTGAGCCATTAATCTATCCAAGTTAAGGTGCAGATATTTAAGATAGTATGGGAGCATCTAGACAGGTTCATTTCAAACACTAGAGCCTTCCAAATCAGTCATCTAAGTGTTGAAGTAGAAAGAATCAAGATCCTTCTCCTAGTTCATGAAAACCGTCATGACAACTTCCAGCTCTGCACCACCAGTAAAGTTATTACGCAGGGACAACCCATACCCCCCACACCCTCTTTAACCAAAGTTGAGATTCCTTGACATGGGGGTCTATCGATCTAGTGAACCTTATGTGGTTTTTGACTTCACCGAAGGCATTTTTGACCCTATTCTCAACAAGAAACCAAAAGCTCTGAGAAGAGGTAGCCTATCACCAAGTTTCTTAACCTGGGAAATTCCTAAATCCTTTGGCTCAAGAATACTAGAGCACAACACTCACCCAATATATGGTGCCTCTTGTGTATATCCTGTACCCAGAGCTCATACAGATGTGTGTGGGTTGCTTCGAAACCAACACCAACACCATCCAAGGAAGGAACATAATGGTGGTAATTACACCTCAAGACTGTCAGGGACATGCTGGCTCTCTAACCTATGACCCAGTGACAAGTTTCTAGGATATGGCTAAAATTCAAAATCGTCTAGGCTCGGTACCTAGAATAAATATTCATTCCTTAATAGGGAGTTGAGGTAGACATATTTAGGAGGTTCGGGAAACCATAGGACTCCCCATTCCCTTGAAGTTACTCTATGACAGATTCATCAAGATTCCTGACTCAATGTTGGCATGTTCATTTTTAGCCAAGATTCATACAGGAACATCTAGGATTGGAAGATGGCAACCTTTTTTAGAATGAGGTACTGTAAAGAAAAGAGCACGTCGTACCACTTCAACTTTGTCGAAGTCAATGTGCAGAATCTATCTGTGAGACAGCTTGTCCAGGTTCCTAGAAAAATCCACCATCATGTATTATTCATATTTGTTCCACCTTATTCTGTATCAAAATTCCCAGTACCTCAGCTATTTCAAGACTTTGACTCTATGGGATGTGGAGGTTGATCCCCAAAAGATCATTCCAATGTCCGCTTAGACTCATGTACTATGCCACTCATCATATGTTTATGAATTTTTAAATTATTATGTGGATCTCTTCCTACTCGAATTTGACCTGGAAGGGATCAACAACAGAATGAATAGATCTGTATAATCTATCCTTGTAGATCCCCTATACACTTGTGATTATTTTTTTGGGGTAGGGCATTCGATGATTTAGTTGCATGCTTTTCGAGATGAATCATTTATGCTCTCGAGGGTTCTCATGACACAGGTTATGGGTCTTGAGATAGCTAGGCAGCTGGTACTCTTGGATATTGAATTTGGCTTTGGTAAAAAAAAGAAGGAACTTTTTGAACTCCCCTTGAGCAAGGGAGGAATTACTGTGATTAAGAGAAAGGTGGAGTGTATCCTTGCACAAAAGCTGGATTCCTTCAGCTTCGCCCTAATTCAAGATTGATGGAGGTATGACCCAAATAGGATGATGACTGTGACTCTAGTTCGAAACAAGGTCCCAGACTCCTGCAAGCATGAGCCTAGGAATTTTTTTGAAGAAAGGTGGTCCTCTTGAGCAGAGTCGCCCAACATATTCATCGAAATGAGTGACATTCCAATTCTAGACTAGGAGTCATTCCACCTATTTAATTACATGTATGATCCCATCCTCACCATGAAAAAAGGACTCAGAGCGGCCTTGGGTAAGAAAGACTCGAGATCATAACATATTAAAGCCCATTGGACGTATAAGTAGGAGATCAAAAAAACCACCCTCAATTTTGAGGCCGTATATAATGATGAGAAATGGGAGGAGTTTAAGGATGCTGACCATGGATCTGACATGGAAAGTGAGGACATAGTGTTCTAATCACCTTAGAGTGGCCAGTGAGATCAATCGTAGAGTCCTCCAGTCCCTCATAACAATAATTTCTAGTATCACCTCCACCCTCCATTTATCAGAAAGGTCCTTTGGTTTAGGTACCCACACCGTAAATCGCATCAGTTCCCTAGTGTGGGTAACCTATGGAGGAATCGATGCTAAGCCCCCCACGTAAAAATTTAAATTCGGTGATGACCCCAATGTCTCCGTCCCCTCTACCTCCTCCCAAGGATCCCTTTCAATCCCCTCCTCCACCACCCTTTTCCCCTACAAGGGGTATCCCCTTATGAGTAACCCCATCTCAGATTCTCCCTCTGCCCGACGCCCCTCTTTTTCCTCAACCTCCCTCCACCATCCCAAATTTATCCCCCTACGTGGTGACATGCCCTTCTTGTGATCTTGTAACTTCAATGCCTCAACCAAAAGTTACAACTCCATATGGTCTGCCACCAGGGTTCCCATACGCAGGTGGGGTTATCCCTTCTCCCTTGGAGTTTTTGAGTCAAGCTGAAACCATTAAGGTAACCCAAGATAATAGAAGGGAAAAACAAAAAAAGAAGGAAATGTCAGCGGGAGTAAAAAAGTAGATGCAACCATTATATGACCATCAAAATATATCCTTGACCATCATGTGGCTAGTCCCCAAAGTATCCAAACCCGCAGAACAGATACAAACTGATGACTATTCTATCAGCGCTGTCGCAGTTGACCTCTCATAGTTCTAGCCTCAAGATAAGGTCAAGTTAATGAATGAAACTATAGTCGTAGTCATGACAAACTATCTTAAGCTTAACAACCAGCTGAGAAAGGCACAATATAGCCTCCAAAATCAAGAAGCAACCATGGCCAACCAACAAGAAGAGATTAAAGGTAAAGGCAAGGAGATCGAATAGATCTGTAAGGAATTGAAGGAAACTCTGTCACAAGAAGTCCTTGTGAATTCTCAGGCGGAAGATAAAACTCTAGAAGCTAAATTTTCCATGTCCAAGGCCTTGTCAAATTTGCTCTTATAGGATAAAGGAGCCCTCTAAAAGGAGGTTGATTCAAGAAATGTAGAGGTGGCTACGCTGGAAGAAAATTTACACACTGTCGAGGTAGAAAAGGGCAGCCTCCTGACAAGGTTGAAATCATTTGAGGACGTGGTAAAGGACTTGACCTGTAAATTGGGACAATAACCCCATAAAGGGGGAATTGTAACATTAGTGCAGGATTTATATGCCTCTTGCTGTGACCAAACTTCCACCATGGAAATGAATCTAGCCCCCACGCTTGTATTTATATGTAATGCACAATGGTTATGCTCAAATGTGGAGACCATATCCTCCACCATCAGCAATTTTTTAGCTACCAAGGTCCCTGAATCATTACTGTTGATTCAAAAACTTTATGATGCTTCCAAATCTACCCTACAAGGAGAAGGAATCAATGACAGATGGATGATCGTTACAAAAATCAATGAGATCTTGAGCTACAAAAAAACATCCATAAAATGGAAGAATCTCTTGACCCAACTTTAACAGGGGATCAAAGTGCAGAAGTAGAACATCAATGAATCAGTCTAGTTAGGCTTCCCCTCCCCCTTCCCCAATGACTCTAAAATTCTATCAAAGGACAAAATTCAACAACTCTTTATCACCAAATGAAAAGATAAGATTGTATTTTAGTCTTTAAAAGAGAGGTCCAGTGTCACCGAGTTGGAAGCCATCCTGAACCCAATAGTGTAGCTGGAAATCTATTTACACGTAGTAGTGTAGAGTCTCTAAAAATTTTCCCATAAGGAGATAATCAAGTTGGATCGAGCTTTCCAGGTCTTGCAATGAATAACCTACCCTACAGGGGTAGAATGGCTTGGATATCAGACTTCTTTGTAATATATTTGAGTGGCATTTCATAAGTCACATTTTGAATTTTGAGGCCAAGATGATTGTTGGATCCTTCCATGATTGACACAGAGTCCCTTGGTGAGTCACCATAACTATAGATTTATTTTTTATAAGACTCTTTCATTAGTCATTGAATTTTTTCGCCCCTGACCCTAGTTCCTTTTGTTCGCTTGGGCCTAAATTCAAATAAGTATGAAGCTAAATGTGGAAGATATCCATGTATCCCTTTGGTGCACTCATGGCATGAAGTAGAGAAGGAATGTTCTCAAACTTGCACTACGTCTCCCATGTTTCCCAGGCCCGATAAATTTTCCCAAGTAGGTTGAAAATTCATGAGTATAGTAGAAACACACAGGATATCCATGTGTCTCCATAGTGAAATTTCAAATAAAGAGAAAGAAGGAACACCCTCAAACAAGCATATGCCCTCCATGCATTGACTTAGGCACAGTTTTGAAGACAAATCCCCAGGGAAGGGCCTCAAACAAGCACATGACCTCCACATGGCAGAGAAGGGAATCATCACCAACCGAAGGAGCTGTAAGTTGGATGAATTAAAGGTAATTAGAAATATCACCAACAGTAGTTGAGATATTGACCCAAAAATGAAATATCTTGTAAGAAAATTGAATGCTGTCAATGGAAGGTCTGATTCTAGACATTGAAGCGAGAGCCAAAGGGATCTATAAAGGAATGTTTTGACCCAGAACCAAAAAAGGGGGGGAATAGCAAATAAAAACATACAAGATCTGCAAAAAGGGATTCTAGGCTTAGTTATTGTATTGGATAGCCTTAGAAAGACTCTGTTGTAGAAGGAAGTCTTAATATGTGCCATATCGGCCTTATGTATTATTTTCTCTATGAATAAAGAGTTCTTGGTCTGTGTATTTTAGCTTCCAATATTTTGTCTTTCATCTTTCATTGCTGGTAGTTTTTATATAATTTTGAAGATCTATCATGCTATAAGCCCTTGGGTTTTCTATATGCATCTATCATTTACATATTGTTATGTTTTACACCTTCTCAACCTATGATAATCCAAGATACTTCTAAAAATAGTAGACTATGTTAAACACTCTTTGGCTATTTCAAGCAGTTTCCCAAGATCTATCTCCGTGTCTTTTAAGATTAGTTTCAACACATCGCCTTAGTTAGTTTTGTACTTCATTTTAATTTTCCTCTAACCTTACCCCACACCATAGAGAAGAGTCAACTTTTTTAAAATTTGGAGGTTATCTTAGGGTGCACGTCCCACTTCCCTAAGGTATCCCATGACTTTGATGGTTCATCCACAAAGATAATCATCAACAGTAACTTCTCTTATTGGAACTTGTGCAAACCCTCATGTTCCAAATTTTTTGTATTGTAACGTTTGATTGCTTATTATTTTATACTCCTATACACTTTATAGATTCAAGACTCTTATTATTATCTACACCATGTCTTATGATGTGTACGTCAAAATAATTTCTTCTCCAAGACATGTAACTCATAGAAGGTTTATGGACTAATGGTTCCCATTAAGGGACATTTTGGGATGTACTAGTATCCTTAGAATAAGTAATTGGAGAAGAAGATCAAGATCAAGAATGTTTAGTATAAAATTAAAAACTCCCTTATTCTCAATTTTTTTATCTTCTTTGTAAAGTGTAAAATTGTTATCCTAGTGTTCATTGATGCCATGATAAATATAAAAAGGAGAGAATTTTATCTTCTAGATTTTTTGAGAAGGATGGTAGTAATAAAGTGGAAGAGTAATTAACCATTTATCTAATAAAATGTGTAAGATATCATATGTAAGATTTCATGCAACTGATCATTTAAATTTTCAAATTGAAGAGGATTTTTAATGTGGTTACATCATTAATCAAGATTAATTACTTGTATAATGAATAATGTTGCCTCTATGTAGGATTTTTACTTGGATTGATGTATAAGATATATATTGTGGAGTAGATATATCACTTTTATCCTCTTTTGAAATTCTTTAAGAGATAATACAAACTCATGCACTTACTCCGTTGGAGGAGAAAACTCTCTTTCAAGTTTAATTTCTTATTTACAAGGAGAGTTAAATATATCACACATTTTAAATAAAATTATAATTAAGAGGGTATTAGAGATCTTGATAGAAAATGTAATGTATTTCCAAATTAGATGGTTACTATATTAATTATCGCATTAACATCCTAAATCATAGAATTTATTCACTTATAGATTCATATTGCTCTTGATGCAAAGCTTGAAAGTATTTATATGTAGAATTTTGACCCTTATTCTAAATATATTGTCTGAGAAATATTTTTTTGGTTCTAAAAATGTTCTTAAATATCCACTAGGGAGATGATGAAACCAATCAAAGGCCTTACTAGTTAATATTTTAGAAAAACATGATCATTATTACCTTATTCCATTGAAGATAAATTTCATCAATGTTTGGATATGGGTCACCATTTCCATAAAATAGTTGTAATTTAGACATAGTGAAACCTATAGGAAATGATGAATTAATACTACTGTTGGAGCTTAAAATTTCATCCTGCTCTAAGTCATAGACAAACTAGGATTTTGAGGCAACATGGGACTGTCTCCAAGTTGTCAGACTTGTACTGCGTGACAGACCTCTAGAGAAGGCTGATTCCTCTACCTAATTCTAATGATAAACTACTATAGGAATTTAAATATAACTATCTAACTCTACTATAAAATTCCAAGGGACTAGAGTGAGAAGGATATGCATAAAAACAAATCCTAAACTACAGATGTGATAACACCAAGACAATGGGTGGAGACACTCTCAAGTGAGTGGAAATGGAAGAAAATGATTAAGGAGAGGGAAGAATTGAGTTCCAAAGTCAAAAATAACATTCAAGCCACCATGTCCATAGAGGAAAACACATTTGAGACCCTACAAGGAGAGAAAAAGATGCACAAAACACATGCAAATGCAATGAAAGGAAAGAAAAATGCAATACAACATTGCTAGGAAAAAAAAAGCCACAACACAAGAATTTTGTTGCTTCAAGTATGAAAAATCCATTACATTAGAGGATAAGAGGAAATGATCACCTTGCAAGATGTCCAAATCTTAGGCCTACAACTCATAGCTTCTCTGAAACAATTTTTACAAAGTTCTATTACATTGAAGAACATACCCCCCTCTCAAATGAGAGGTTTTACAATATATAAAAGATGAGAAAAGAGGAAACTTGAAATTCTACCCCCACCCACCAAAAATAAGCATTAATTTTCTAGAAAACAACATGAGTGACCTGTAAAACTCATTCCCCAATTTCCTTTTCCTTGTGGAGGAATAAAGATGACCATACTTCATTAAATCTGATTGTAACTACCCAAAATTGTGCATCTTTAAATACCGGAAGTGTTTTTCCTTTTTCTCCCACATAACCCTAACAAAATTATATTTTTTAGATTCCATGATGTACTTCTTAGAGATACGTTTCCAAAAATTCAAAGTTTTTTAAATTTTGTGCACCAGGGAGTGAGATATGGCCATGCGCATTTGCAGGGTTGGGGAGGAACGCGGGCTCCTAATACTTCATCACAGTCTGCATTTAAATCTATTTTTTATTTACTATGTAGATATTTTAGATATGTGGGGCAAAAATGGTACTTAGGAACTAGGGTCTTGAGTTCCACCCTTTTCCATCTTCTCTACATTTCCTGGAGTTGTGTGTGTTAATTAGTGAATCAGACCATGAGTGGAACTTTGGAAATGTTTCACCCTGACTGTTTGTGCCCACATTGCTCCCCCCTTCCGCAATGAACTCTGCATTCATTTTTAACCTTTTCCCTTTCTCTTTGTTTTACATATGCTTATGGCCTATGGGGAACTAGGTGGTTCACGAAACTATTTCCATCACTGCAATGTTCTTCCAACGCCTACCTCACCCACACAACACTATGCTCACCACTTCCTTTTCTTTGTGGATCGAAAGAAGATGCGGGGAACCAAGGGCTCGTAGGAACTTGTTTCACCCATTCCACTTTTATCTAATCCACGCATATTACACTAAAATTTAAAGTCCTTTATATTGCGGATATGAGACCAATGTGAAGAAATATTTTCCCTGGGGAACTTGTACTCTGTGTTATGCCAGAACCTGTAAAACATAGATTCTGACCCAAATTATTCAAATTTCTCAAAAGTGGCTAAGTGTTTGAAATTTTATGTATCTGAGGAGTTAGGAGAAAGTAGAGAAATGTACAAAAATCATCCCAAGTACCCAGAACATGAAAAATACCTGAATTTGTAGATTATTCATGGATCTCCATCAACTGCCCAAGTCTAAATTTGTCTAAGTTATCTAATTTTTCCAAGGGGGGAAAATTGGATAACAATTTTGGCAACTCAACGGCGTAATATTCCTATTATATTGAAATATAAATGGTCTTGAAGCATCTATTGGGCATGAATTCATCTTGATAATCTGAAACTGATTTAAAAATTGAATTTTTGACCTCTGAATCCACTTGAAGCACTGTTTGAACCTAAAGCCGACCTAAAGCTTGAATTGACCATATCATTATAAGAAATCTTTTGAATAAGGCTTTATGAGAGTGGAAAATTTAATTGAAGCTGAAATTCACCTACTTACCTATACAAATGATCTAGTGAGACAAAGGATTAACATTTAAAGTTGTCCTAAATCTATTTTTTGTCAAGTATGAAGAAAAACTGAATTGATTTCTTGGAAAATATGAAGCATTGTAGAATTTTGAATCACACACTGATTAGATGGATGCACGTAGAATTACCCTAAACATATTCTTCTTCTCCAATGGACACTTCTTCATCCAATGGATTGTGCAAGAGAAACAAACACCACAAAAACTATGTTCAAATGGGAAAATCATACATGTTCCAAGAAGAAACATATAGAGTGTACACAAGAACTTTCTACTGAAAACAAACCTATCCTACCCTACTCTAACTAGAGGTAAATGGAACTCACACAAATCTTGCAATAGGAAGGGAGAAGTTGCTTCCCTTTCTCACAAATTAAGACCATGCATTTGATTTTGCAGCAAACATGGTCTTTAATAAGAGTGGAAAACTGTTTCGAAACCAATTTTCCACCTTATTGTACAAAGTATCAACAACAAATGAATTAATTACCTCCTTTAGTTTTTATACATTTGAATTAGGGAGGCATTGTTACTAACCTTTGGTACATTTTATCTCTTCCTCATGCTCTGAAGTGAACATAAATGGTTGCAACTCCTTGGGTGGCTCTAAACTAGACATATATCTGATTTGGCAAGGCCCGATCCTTGTGATTTTCCCATTCATTTAAATCTCATCCACATGAATGGGGAAACCTTGCAGTCTTTATTCTTGAAGGTAGCTACTTGCAAGATGATGTGATCCATGTTCCACTTCCACAAATAACTATCTTTCCATATTTTGATCCTGATTTATTTCATCTTCATCCTCCATCCCACTTTGATCTTCCATTAAAAGTGCAATAAGCTCCAAACATGTAGATTAATGAGGATCATTGCATTTCATTAAATAACATTGATCACTTTCAATACATTCTTCCTGAATTTCTTGTATGAAACTAGTGTTAAAAAAATACTCACTCTTCCTCTCCAATTCCAACCTAATTGTCCTTCACGTCTACCTGCTCTATTTTTTATATTTAGCTCCGATTTTTGCAAAGTTTTCACATTTTCATTTTCCTAATCTGAATCATACCAGTCATCCATTGATATACAATTTTTATCCTTGGTATAATTATTTGGAGAAGGAACATATAAAAGGGGTTGCTTATTTGTTGCATGCTTGAGCTGAGATGTTTGATGATCGAAATACCTAATTTGATCAATTGGAGAAGCCAAATGATCATCCAAAAAATACTCTCTAATTTTTTAACTTGCATTATCCAAAAGAAATACATGATTTTTTTTAGAATCCTTATTGTTTAGAGTGTTGCATGGGCTTCTCCACTCCAAAAACATAGCATACCTCTTGTTCTACTAAGCTTATAGGATAAATAGGTCTAGTAAGGGTTTTGTAGAATCTAGGGATAACATTTGAAATACCACAACTCCTGGAGACATTAGTGTAAGGTTTGGTGAAGTTGGGTAGTGCCTTGGGTGGAAATGGGAGGGAAGTTTGCATATTTTGGGGAGTTATTTGGGCATTATAAACATGTGGAGCATCAAATGAAGAATAAGAAAGTAAAGGATCTTCCTGCTTTTGAAAAGGAACAATGGATTTTTCATTTTTAGCATAGGGGAGGGAATCAATTGAGATGGTGAGGGAAGAATTGTAGAAACAAAAAAGGGTTTTTTATTTCCATTCTGAATAAGTATCTTCTCATCTTGTAACGTAATGGAAAAATCTAGAGGAATATTGTTACCTCCTAGGGATTGAATCAATACATCTAAATCAACATAAAAGGATCTCAAACAATACAAGAATTCCATACCTTGCGGAGGTCAGTATTCTTGAGGAATTTTGTGCCAAGTCCTTATAAATTTTATGTTGAAATTAGAGATAAATTCCATTGGATCCCACTGTATTTTGCTGAGACGTTCCATGAGGAAAATGACATATGCATCCTCCTTAAAATGGTTGTGTATTTTCTCTTCCACCTGATTCCATGTGAAAAATGGTTTGTGAAGACAAAATGTTGTACCAATCACTTATTTTACGTCTGAATGATGAAACAAGAAGTTTGAGGTAAATGTTCTATTCTATGATATTGTGAATGACAGAATGGTTTTCTATGTCTTGAATATGCTCAATAGGATATTTATTTCCATTTGCATGGAAGAGAGGTAGGTTTTTCAGGGCTATTTTGGGAATATCATCCCACAACTACAAATGGTTAGGGCTCAAACTAAAATGAGAAAATGGAAGAGATATTTAGAGAGAAATGAATGAATTGGAAACATCAAAATGATTGGAAGAAAAAAGGGAAAGGTCTAAAATTTGTCAGGACAAGGGGTGAAAAGGTATATTTACCAACTAAATAAAATGTTAGTTTAACATACATTAATAAGTGGAAATATAAACTTACACACCATAGTAATAAGAAATAAAAACATAAAAAAAATTACACAATGACACTGTATGTAACGTGGAAAATCCCTAAATGGGTAAAAACCATGAAAGAATAATCCACTATTTGAGAAACTTTTACATCACCAGTCCAGTAACTCCCTCCTCACTTCTACTCCATGTTTTTACCCAGAATCCATTGATTCACATGATTATATCGAATATGACCTATAGCCATATTTAAATAACCCAAAGGGTTATATCCATATTAAGTGACAAGGCACACCTCATTGATTTAAATGGTTGATTAAATAATTTAATCAACCCCTGATATAAAGTTTATATTTAAATAATAAAAATATAGATTATTCAATATTATTTAAATATAAAAAATATATTATGATGTAATTAATATTATAGTTCTAACACTCCCCCTTAATATTAAGTGGGATCCATATGCCAACATTACCTATTTTTACAACATGATTTACAAATCCATAAACCCTAAAGGTTTATGCTATCACATGTATTTTTGAAGGAATTATAACACCTTCATCATGCTCAACTCACCTTTTAGTACAAAAGGATTTGGAATCCATAAATCAAACATATGATTTAGGGTAAGCATGATTTGTGAGACTACATCTAACCGTTTCTCATGGAAATATTCTTATACCTCATCTTCAGGAGACTTTTATAACACAAGGTTCTCCTTTACAAAAAGATACACACTGGACTGTATTTTTCACATAAACTCTCTCAATTTACTTTAGATCATATAAGATATTTTACAATGATTTTAAACCATAGTAGAAGTATAGAGGAGAAGGAGTCAATCAACTGGTCGGCCATTAGGAGGTGACATTGTTTGGACACTTCCCCTCAATGGAAAATCTAAAAGGCCAAGAATTTCACACACTTACAATATTTTACTATAGGTTTTGAATCAGACTTACACAGGTAAAATGCACAGAATAATTATATTATTTCTTCGTTGATTTTAGTGCAATACATTAGGCTATTATATAGGCATCATAACAGCTAAACAACCTCCTATAAAATAGGAAGGAGTCACAACAATTAACCCGAAGTGTTATTCATGGGTATAAAAAACTTTAAGAATAATATATTGTTGAAACAATATATTATAACAATATACATTCAAACCTAATATTTAATATATAACAATATTAAATATTAACTAACAAACTATAATGTAAACATTAATATTTAATTTCCTAACATTCCCCCCCTTAATGTTTACATGGTAACATTAGAACTTTCACACTTCCTTTGTAGCCTGCCGCCTCTGTGCACTCATGATCTTGGAACACACTCAAACTAAAGGTAGAAGAAGGAACACATCAACTTCTTATCGACCAAACACTGTTGGGAACACATCTGACCGAAGAGGATGGGAACACACTCAGGAATCATCTACTTATCAACCAGTCACTCTAGGGAACAAATCTGACCTAGCAGTGTGGGAACTTAAGCAGGAACACATATGAACAACCTTCAATGGTTTTCAGGAGGCTTACCACAAACCTAGGTATGAACAGGAAAACATCTGACTGTTCTAACTCATCAAGTCTCATGATGCTATGTTTCACTATGTTACTTGTTCTGCACTATGTTTTGTTTTTTCATTTAGGGAAATAGGAACAACCACATACCAGTGAATAGGAATGAACCACGTCTGTTCTTATTTTTCATACCACGTTGAAAATCACACCAAACTGAAATTCACACCACACAATTGAATCTGGAACACTGCGAAACTCAAAAAATAAGTACTCACAGTGCACACCTGTGCCACCAAATCATTCTGTGCGGGCCCGTCATTGGTGACTGGCGAGAGGTCGCTATCTGACCTCTAGCCTCCGATGCCTCCATCCTCTAATATATGTGTTGATAACTCAGCAGGATGTGAACATGAAGCACATTTATTTTCACATTGAGCTTATTCTTTTCTTCCCTCCCGCAATGTGAATTTTTTTAATTTTCAGACTTTACAATGACACGAATTTTGACTAAAATAAAAAACGATGACAAAAAAAAACCTAAAATCACCTATTTGAATAACATGAGAATATAATGATGTCTTTACCAAATTAACGACACAAAATGACTTTACTAATTATTCAACTCCTTTTAAAAAATGGCACCTGACACCAAGAATAACATGACTCTATTATATAAGAAAATACTATAAAAATACAAATTCCAATTAAAAATTGGAATTAATATACTAATGAATATGACATTAAAAAAATATGAGACCCTTACTAGACTAAATTTATAGAATTTGATATTGACACACACTTCAATTATATGGGGCAGAATAATGACATCAACTTTTTATGACTCCAAACTACAAAATAAATAAAAAAATCTCAACATAAAACACGACTTACACTCTAATAAAGGACACATCAACTAATGCATGGATGAATGCATGTAGTTGCACACCTTGAATATGAATCTCGGTTTCACGCTGTTGGTCGTCAGATAGGACTTTTCAGAAGAGCAACAGTCAGGGGACAAGAAGTCCCTCCTCTTTAATGGGAGAGGTTCCCTTATTCAGAAACGAACTTATTTACAAATGTATAGAACATTGTTTTATGGTCAAACTTGGATTTTACGAAAGTGTTTTCCACAAGGATCATCAATCACACAAGGACTGAGGAAAGGGAATAAGAAGATGAGCAGAATAGCAACATTCAGAATTATAGATAGCAGAATAATTCCTCCTGTATGCGAAGCTTCAAAGAATTTAAGACAAGATCATTTGCGTTAGCTGAATGAGATTAAATTTAAAGACACAAAGTTCCATAAATAACCTTCTTCAGATTTATTAATCAAGGACACAAAGTTCATTCTTGGTTGTACAAGATCACTGTATTTGCAAAACTGAACAGTATGCAATCAGAGAGACTAACGAGTTAGGAATAAAATGATCTTCACGATATTAAAGGAAAACACAGAGATAACAAGAATCAGATAGACAAAGAATGAAAAGCCCTTTTGTATTGATTTCTTTAAGATCTATTTACACTTTCAGCAAATATTCCAAGTTCTTCCTCCCCCTCAAAATGGCGTGGAAAGGCCATTATATAACTTACAAGTCAGTTACTCTTCGTAACCGTTTCTTTTAACTAAAGAATAGTTAAGGACTGCCGGTTACAATACCTTAACTGATTACAAAGAATACGAAAAGAAAGGGAAGAAGAGGAAAGAAAGGAAAAGGAGACAGGTGGCCGGTTACTGGGAGGGACCCACTGTCTTCAAAATCCGCTGCCTGAATTTCTTCAATGACTCAGCTATATCTCTGCCACGAGGGACTGACGTGTTGGCTGCAGACTGAGTCCAAAATCCCAGACATTTCTCCATCTCTTTATCAAACTCGACGTGAGTATGATAATCTTTGTTTGCTTCTTCAATGGCAGACTGAAGAGAACAAATTTCCTTCATCTTTTCCTTAGAGATGGAGCTTTCCTTGAATAGATGATCTTTGACAAAAGCTCTGAACTGAGCTTTGATTTCTTGCAAGGACAAGGAAGCACCAGAGTTTTCATCTTGAAGATGACAATGCATATCTTTGAAAGCAGCAGCTGCCAGTGTCTTGAAAGCTTCTCCCTTCTGCCAACTGTTCTTCATTTCTCCCACAGCTTCCTCCAGGACTTTGATTTTCCACTCTACGCTGTAGACCCAAGATTTTGATAGATTATCTTTGGCATCATCGAAAATCTTATTCGCCAGTAAGACGTTCTCGTCTGTCTGTCCCATGAGGCGAAGGTCTACAATGCAACTGCTCATGAGTTTAAGTTCTTTATCCATAACCCCAATAGTAGAGGATAGCTTCTGTTGCGAATTGTCTACCTTTCCATGTAGTTTAAAAGCTTCATCGATGAAGTTTAGCCCAGCAACAAGCATGTCATCCACCATGGCTTCAATAGCTCTGCCATAGATAGAATACTTGTGCATATCTTTAATACTTTGCACTTCATCTTGGCTTAGAATTACAGGAGGCGGTAGAGCAGTCAAGGGGGTAGGGTCCAAAACTTTGTCCTTAGACAAGAGTGACTTGATAAAACTTGTGAGAACTTGGGCTTGTTCTTCCAGCTGTTCAATAGTTTGCTGCCCTTTCTCTACCCTTCCAATGACTCTTGTGACTGTTTCCTGGAGGTTGTGAATTTCACCTTCAGGAGTAGACTCTCCCATAGGGATCCTTGAAAGCTCCAAGTCAGATGCCAACAAGTCTGATTCTAATTTGTCTACTGTAGGCTTAGCAATCTCCAAGAATTGCTGACCTTGGGCATCAGACACAATTCTGGAGGTGGTTCTGGCTTTCTTGGCACGAGAAGGAGTGGTGCCCAACAAGGCTGCTACAGCATCAAAATTTGGTCCCAAGCTTTGAGAGGAGGATTTCCTCTTCCTTTTGTCAACCAGAGGTTACACCCAAGAAAAAGAGGAAGAAGAGTCTGCATGAGGGGCAAGGGGACCAAGAGACAGGGAGCTCATGACACTCAGGGTCTGCGCAGCTGTTGACTCAAGCTGAGACGTGAGTAGAGCACTGGAGACGATGGCGGTAGAAGAATCAGTAGCACCTGGAAGTTCAGTGCTCTGGACCTCCTTGTTCTTATCTGCTGGATCCTCAGGAACATTTGCAGGAGTTGGCATCTCACTTTCTTCACTTTCACTGAGAACAATGATGTTCTCTGGCCCTATAGGCAACTCTACCTATTTTCTTGGAGGATCATTCTCTGCAGGTTCCTTCTTTACCTCTTTGAGTTTCTTTCTGTATACCTGGGTAGATGGAGAAGGAGTAGATTCTACAGGTCCCTGAGCTGTTGAGGCAGGAGGGGTTTTCACTGGTGTTCCAGACTCTGGAATTGATGCCTCTCTTATGGGTGTCGAATCATCCTTGGAGCTAGATTCTCCTGAGTGCCTCTTGAATTCTCGGATCTTCTTACTGAACCAGACCCTAGTCCTGATTAAGATTGGAGCAAGAATCTCAGCCAGATCATCTCTCTCTTTCTTGTTCCAATCCAGGTCCTCCAGAGGGGTGTGCTTAATCACATTTTCATACTCATAAGAGTATAGATCAGAATTGTCATCCTGGAGACCTTCAGGAACTTGGTACAGACTGAGTTCTTGGATCAATTGCAGGGAGAACCTGCCACAATGCCTTCTTCTGGCTTCAAAATCATCTGCACAGTCAGCCCAGTAGTCTTCTGTATCTACCCTATGATGATAGACTATCTTGATGTTCTGTTCAATGAACTTCTTCAACTCAAAACAGGTTCTTGGCTTGAAGAAATGAACAGTGATAGGGACCAGGGATCTTTCTATGTTCTGAGCATCCAGAGTTGTTTTGCATGTGTAGTTTCCCAGAGAGATGGGAAAGTGTAAGCCAGAAATCTTCTTGTCTCTGCAAGTTCTGTGCAACTTGTCTAGTTGCCTACATATTTCAATCAAAGCCATTTTATCATTACAGAACATGGGAAGCCGTAGAGGAGTGCTTTCATAGCCAGCAAGCCTGATATAGGAAAATATCCTGAATTGAATGAAATAGGCTCCATACTGCGATATCAGGTTCATGGCTTCATCTGAAAACCTTCTTGCAGTATCACCTTCGAGCAATCTGACCACGTACATGGTGGAAGCATCATTGACCCTTCTGAAATTGCGGTTGCTGGTCTCCAAGGTGAACTGCGGGCAATAGGCATACACTGGATCATCTTTGTGTGCATCTATATAGGAGAAACCAAACCACTGCCTGGATGTTGCTAGGGTATACATTAGATATGAAGTCATATAGAACTTCTTTGTTTGCTAGACGTTGGATAGCTGCTCAGCCAAATTCATACTGATGATCTCTGCCCAGTTGATATTTTGTGTTCCCTCGCACACCATGCGGATGAGCGGGCACATCCAGAAATGAAACTCATTGGTGGAGGGCAAACCCATAACCCGAGCCAGCAGGATTATGAAGTCTGACAGTTCTTCATTGAAATCTACTCGGAAGAGGGTTTTGGTTAGGCGAGAAGCACCTTTCTTAGGGTTCTTCAACCAAGACTTCGCCACTCGCGCCTTGTATTTGTCACTGTCTTGGTCGAACATAGCCTGTGCTTGATCCCGGGAGACGACTATAGCATTGTCCATCTCCGGAATCCTCAGAGCAGCGCCAATGGCGGTGGCGTCCATCTTAGCAATGAGTTCCCCATGTACATTTGTCAATTCGCTCGAATCGGGGTTGAAGTGAGCTCCACATGAAAGCACTGTATCAGCACACTGTACTGAGATTGGGAATCCTCCGGCAAAAGCTAAGCCACTATCATTAATCATCTGTGCCATTGGTGTAGGGTTTGCATCTATCATTCTTGCCCAAAAATCACCGAAGTCGAGATGACGAGCTTCGCTGTCCCCTATATTGCTAACAGCAGATTCAAGCGGAGAAATTTGCTCCTGTCCCTGGAACTTGATCTTCATATTGATAGTCTCGGAGCTGCAACCTAGACTTCTGGAAGGAATTTGCAAATGGAGGGGGGATTGCGCAGGTTTTCAAATTGCAAGGGTTCGAGTGAAAGATAGCATGGAAGCAATGTGAAAAATGCAAAGGGGAATGCTCGTTATATAGCCGTTTGGAGAGAGGAATGACTTTAATGCGCATTGAATACATAACCACCAATTTGAAAAGCATCATACTTGGAGCGAGTGGGAAAAACTAAGTGTGAATGACACTAGGTACGCTTGGGACATGTGAGACGCGAATGCGCGAAACACGCGGCTCGGCCGGTTCGGGCGAAACAGGGAGAGGACACACAAATGCATTTGGGACAAATGGGACGAAAATGTGCGAAGTACGCGATTCGGGTGTTTCGGCCGAAATTGGAACAGCGGGCCCGTTTGGACTTGGGACATTCAGGACAAAAAGTTCCGAAGTACGCGACTCGACCGGCTTGGCCGAAATTGGGAAAGCTCGCACTTTTTCAAATGGGGCAGTTGGGACAAAATTGCGCGAAGGACGCGGTTCGGCCAAATCGGCCGAAAATGGGAAAGCTCGCACTTTTTTAACTTTGGGACATTTGGGACAGGAAAGTGCGAAGTACGCGGGAAGGATGATTCGGCCGAAATTGGAACAACATGCAAAATAAGTTTTGGGACACTTGGGACAAAATTTTGCGACAGGCCCGAAAATGGGACAGCTTCGGGGATTTCGGCCGATCGGGGAACAGAGTGCACTTTCGTACTTGGGAAAGATGGGACAAAAAGTTCCGACAGGCCCGAAAATCACACAAAATGACCCAAAACACAGATTTTTTTTAATTTCACGACTCAGGCATTTCAGAGAAAAACACTTAAACTCAAAATTTTGAAAATTTTACTCTTATCAGAGCAGGGAATTTTGAGTGGACAACAGCTGGCTCCTTCTGGGGATGACTTGGTATAAATTCATGGAATAAGACAAGGCAAGAACTTAGATAACTCGGTGAAGCAGACCAGTGCCTTATCCATTGGGCAAAGGAGTCAAAAACAAACCAACACAGAGGGCAGCACACACAACAACAGAAGGGGAAACACACCGAAAGTAGAAAAGCAAAAACACTGTACAGAATATACAAAGGGACTCCCTAGTCACCTACGACTTGAACAACTTCAAATACTGCCCACTATAAGGAAGTGGGAGGGGAGAACCATCCATGTAATCAAGATAGAAAGAGTTCTTACCAGCAAAGTGTCTTATCTTGAATGGTCCGAGCCACAGTGAATCAAATTTTCCATGGCTGCCACGAGGTTCATGTCTTTTGTCCCATAACAGCACGGTATCTCCAACTTGGAACTCTCTGAACCTAGCTTTCTTGTCAAACAGAGCTTTTACCTTCTGTTGGTGAACAGATATCCTGTCAGCAACCTCCAATCTATCCTCGTTCAGTTTGTGCAGGTACATGATTCTTTTATCCAGAGCATCACTGAAACTAGTATCCTCAATGGCCTTCATCAGGTGCAAGGCTGGCAGTTCCACTGTCACTGGCAATTGAGCTTCCACTCCATACACCACTTGAAAAGGAGACATTCCAATGGCTCTTTTAGGCGTGATCCTGTCTGCCCAAAGAGCATCATAAAGCTTCTTATGCCAGTTTCGCTGAGACTCATTGACCAACTTCCTTATGATAGTCACCAGATTTTTGTTGGTGGATTCTGCTTGTCCATTTCCCTGGGGGTAATAATCTGAAGAATGAGCCAGAGAGATGCCATACCCGTAGCAGAAATCCATTATCTCAGTTGAGGAGAAGTTCGAAGCATTATCTATTACAATCTTGTTAGGTACACCATACCTTACCAAGATGTTCTCTTTGATGAAGTTGCATACCACTTCAAAATTTGTGCTCTTGACTGGAATAGCTTCCACCCATTTGGTGAAGTAGTCAGTGGCAGTTAGCACATGCGTGTGACCAGCACTAGAAGCAGGGTTCAGTGCACCAATGAAGTCTAGACCCCACTGCTGAAATGGTTCCTCAATCACAACTGGCTTGAGAGGTAAAGATGCCAATTTAGGTCTTCCCACAAAGGTCTGACAAGCTTCACATTTATCCACCCACTTGGATGCATCTCTGAACAAAGACGGCCAGTAATATCCTCCCTGGAGTATCTTGTGAGCTGTGACTGTTGATGAATAGTGCCCTCCACATGCCTGATCATGGAAAGATGAGAGAAAATTTCTCTGCTCCTCCTTGTCCACACACTTCAGAAATCTCCCATCTAAACCACGCTTGAACAAGGCATTTTCCCATAGTACATATTGTGCTGATCTCAATTTAACAGTCCTCTTTTCCTTGGCAGTTAAATGAGAGGGTCATTCCCCATAGGTGAGAAAATGGGTAATGTCAGAATACCATTCATCGACTGAACTAAGGAATAGAACAGTAGGAATGTCAGCTTTCTCCTCCAGCAACACATGTTTGGCTCCTTCAGCAATGAGCTCACAAAGACCCCTTCCACGAACTAGCTTGGTTGGTTTGATATCAATGTCATACTCCTGGACTTTAGCCACCCAGTTTCCTCTCTTGGACCCAAATTCTTGTTGTGTAAGAATTGACTTGACAGTTGTATCTGGAACCAGCACCATAGAGTGAGAGTTGAGGATATAGAAACGGAACTGCTTGACAGCTTTGACTACTGCAAAAGCATGCTTCTCCATCATGGTGTATTTCAGCTCATGATTCTTCAGGATATAGCTCATGAAGGCAATTGGTAGCTCATGTCCATCAGAGTCTTCTTGGGTTAAGACAACAGCCAGGGTATTATTTGTAGCATAGCAATAGATGATGAAATCTTTGCTGAAATCAGGACAGGCCAAAACTGGAGTTTTAGCAATAGCTTTCTTGATACCCTCAAAGGATTCCTTTCCTTCAGAAGACCAACCAAATGCTTGCTTCCCTTTCATCATCTGAGAGATGTTCAAAGTTAATTCAGCAAAATCAGGGATGAATCTTCTTAAAAATTTGATCTTACCGAAAAAGGAATGCACGCCTTTTTTACTGGTTGGGAGAGGAATCTGCTGGATGGCTTGAACTCGTTCAGGATCAATCTTAATACCATCCTTGGATACAATGTGCCCTAATAGTTTTCCTTCTGTAACATAGAAGACAGATTTTTTAGGATTTAAAGAAATCCCATGCTCTCGGCATCTCAGCAAAACTGTTTCCAGGTGATCAAAATGATCTGCTCTTGTCTTTGAAAACAATGTCAGGTCATCAAGGTATATGACGATACATTTCCCTTTCAAGCTTCCAAAATCCAAATCCATAGCTCTCTGGAAAGTGGCACCAGCATTAATCATCCCAAAAGGCATTCTCTTGTAGGCGAAGGTACCCCAAGGAGTGGTGAAGGCTGCCTTGTGTTGATCTGCAGTATCAACCTCTACCTGATTGTATCCTGAGAATCCATCAAGCATAGATAACATTTCAGATCCTGTTACTGCTTGCAATATTTGATCCATCATAGGCAGAGGGTAGCTATCTTTCAGAGAAGCCTGATTTAGGTTCCTGAAATCAACACAGATGCGGATCTCACCATTCTTCTTCCTAACAGGCACAATGTTTGCAATCCATGTTGAATGGTGAATGGGAAAAATGATTTTAGCCTTCAACAATTTCTGAATCTCCTGAAATATAGTGTCAGCTATTTTGGGATTATACTGCCTTTGTTTCTGCTTGAAAGGCTTGATTCCTGGTTTGAGAGGGATAAAGTGCTGCATGTATTTTGGCTTGAAGGCTTTTAGATCCTCATAAGAATATGCAAGAACATCCTTATACTTCCTTAGAAGATCAATTGCTCTTCTCCTCTCGTCGGTTGTGTAAAATTTCCCAATATTTACCAGCTTGGGATCAGTAGAACTCCCTATATCAATCTTATCATACTCAGCTGATTGCTGAGGTCCAGTAGAAGCTTTAGATTTTACATATCTGTCATGTTTATCAAACAACTCCTCCAAACTCACCAAACCTTTGGGAATCTTGTTTCCTTTGAGTTTAATGCACCCTTCCTGATCTGTTTCTTCTCCTTGGGTGACAGCTTGGTCAAAGGACACACTCTCACGAGGCAGGTTGTCACTTCCTTCAAAATACAGTTGCTCAAAATTCCCCTTGAGTTCCAGGAAGGAAAGCAAATGCTGGTCATCGTTGAAAACTTGCCAGTTATTAGTATTGTCAGGAACACTAGGCCGGTGGACCATTTCAATAATGAACTTATCCTGAGAGAATTCAGGATGGGGAATCAGTAATGACCCTGAGACAGCCAGTGAATCAGCCCTGCTGTTCTTTTCTCTGGGTATTGCTTCAATAAAGAAGGCATCAAGGAATTCAATTGAATCCCAAACCTGATTCCGGTAATGCTTCAGCCTCCCATTTTTTACCTGAAAAAGGCTTCTGACTTGCTTCACAATCAGCTCTGCATCACCACGAGCCAGAAGATTTTTTACACCTCGTTCTTTGGCCACTTGCAGTCCAAGAATGAGAGCCTCATACTCTGCGGTGTTGTTAGTGTTCTCGAACTGCAACTTAAATGAAAAAGGGTGTAGGCAGCCTTTAGGTGACACTAGCAGGACACCAGCTCTAGAACCAACCGAGGAACAACTTCCATCAAATTCTAAAATCCAAACACCATTGGGATCTTTGGGTGATACTTTGGAGGGTTGGATTTCATCAGGGGACAGAATCATGTAATTACCATGACCTATGTCTTCATAGAGTATTTGTGCCTTAGGATCATCCGTTTTTTGCACAATATACTCAGACTATTTCTCAGGGAGTAACTTCTTCATTTGTCCATTGACAGGTATGAGTGCGTGTGACCAATCCATTTGAATCTCCCCACCCACATCTTTACAGAAGTTCCGACTTAGCAACATTCCGTAAGAAGGAGGAATGTCTGCTACTAGGATGGTAGCCAAGACTTTCTTTTCAGGTAAAGTAGCAAAAGCCACTTGTGCATCTTTAATCCTTCCAACCAAAGGCACTTCCTTACTTTCCATGGAGTAGCAAGATCCATAAGTACGAGTAAGGGTCAAGCCTAAAGCATGGGCTACTTTAGCAGGCATTACGTTATCTGAGGCTCCGGAATCTATGACACAGTTACTGAGCCTATGGCCCGCTATAAGAAGTGTTACATAAAAAGGCTTGATTTTGTCACCAGGCGAGGTGACAGCAGCTACCAGACTAGACTGTGGTATAGAAGGAGGAGTGGGCAAAAGGCCTTTAGAGGTGGTCTTGGAATGGGAATTTACAAATTGGATCATCTTGGCAAAAGCTTTGGGATGGGTTTGGTAGTATTCAGCTTTTGAAATTTGAACCTTGGTCCTTTTTAGGTGATCCACAATATCAAAGGATCCAGAGGTGGATGGGCCATCATCATTTGAAATTCTAGGCTTATCAACCTTAGGAGAAAAAGAAGAAGAAGCAACTTTGGTAGCAGGATTGACAGTACTTACCTTTGGTGCAGATGAGGTAGGGATAGGAGATCCTCTTCTGGCAATTACAGGAATAGTTGCTGGCTGCTCCTTAGATTTCTTCATGAGCTGCGTTACTTTCTCCTTCTGCCTCGTCTGTTCTCGAGTCATGACAACAAATGATTCACTATTCATATCTGCTACCACTTCATCATAGTTATCTCCATCATCAGTGCCTTCGGTGGTAAAGAAATTAACCCGAGATCCTTCGAGTTCTTCCGCCTCATCATCAAATTCCTCCAGGAATTCCTCACGAGCTTCATCGTCCACATCATCATCGGGCTCTTCAACTTCACAGGTTGCATTCACAGGAACTTTGACAGGAGGACCTTCAAGTGCTAGTCTTGTGTGAGGAGCAGGCAAACGATTTTTGGGCTGGAAATTTCTTCTTGGAACATCTGCATACGGGGCATGCTGGGCCAATTGTTTCTTGATAGCTACTAGATCATTTGCAAGTTTCTGGACTAATGGATCAGTATTGGGTCTAGAGGTGGAAGAGGAAGAAGCAGCAGATTTAGATTTGGGAGGATCTCTCTTCAACTTCCCTGACATGATCAGGTCATCCTCGACACTAACAGCCAGTTCTTGATCCAGAATTAATGTTCCAAGATTAGCCCTTCTTAGAGCATAACTAACTTTGGGCGTTTGAGCATTTAGAAAGAAACATTTTTGAATTTGATCAACCGGTCGAGTATTTACAGGAATTTTGTTGATCAGTCTATTGAACTGAGCCACAAATTCTCTCATGGGTTCTGATGGATCTTTCTTTATCTGAGAAATTTGGGCAAGCAGGGCATGCACATCTTCTGCCGGCTTGAAACGGCTTTCAAACTGAGTTCTCATTGTATTCCAGTCGGTGATGGCACCAGCCGGAAGGTGATAAAACCAGTCAGCAGCATTATCCTGTAACGTCTCAACGAACAGCCTTACTGAGACGTCTTCATGTTCAACTCCCAAGACTCCACATGCAACTATGAAGGGTGCAATGTGTTCATCAGGGTGTACTTTGCCATCTCCTCTAAACTTGGGGAAGTTCTTTCGGTTACCTCTAGGTAACTCATGCAAAGGCTGAGTGAGGGCCAGGGGCCCGACACGTTGACCCCATGGCAATTGTGCTGCCATTCTTGGAAATACGGCTTGGAGGGGAACTTTAACACCAGCAAGGATCAAAGCTCGTAGATTAGGACTAGCAGGTTCTAAAGGAATACCACCCGTAGGACTTCTATCTTGAACAGGCGGAGTGCTCGTCGAACGAGTTCTTCTATTTGAAGGGAAAGGAAAACCCTGTTACTCCAAAAGCTGAAACTGAGAATCTTTGATAACAAGGGTCCTTCTCCCTCAAGTGAAACGCGGAGTCACCAGATCAAAGGATGATCAAAAAATTGCAGTACTGGAATGCGATTTTCCCCAGCGGAGTCGCCAAAAACTGTTGGTCGTCAGATAGGACTTTTTAGAAGAGCAACAGTCAGGGGACAAGAAGTCCCTCCTCTTTAATGGGAGAGGTTCCCTTATTCAGAAACGAACTTATTTACAAATGTACAGAACATTGTTTTATGGTCAAACTTGGATTTTACGAAAGTGTTTTCCACAAGGATCATCAATCACACAAGGACTGAGGAAAGGGAATAAGAAGATGAGCAGAATAGCAACATTCAGAATTATAGATAGCAGAATAATTCCTCCTGTATGCGAAGCTTCAAAGAATTTAAGACAAGATCATTTGCGTTAGCTGAATGAGATTAAATTTAAAGACACAAAGTTCCATAAATAACCTTCTTCAGATTTATTAATCAAGGACACAAAGTTCCTTCTTGGTTGTACAAGATCACTGTATTTGCAAAACTGAACAGTATGCAATCAGAGAGACTAACGAGTTAGGAACAAAATGATCTTCACGATATTAAAGGAAAACACAGAGATAACAAGAATCAGATAGACAAAGAATGAAAAGCCATTTTGTATTGATTTCTTTAAGATCTATTTACACTTTCAGCAAATATTCCAAGTTCTTCCTCCCCCTCAAAATGGCGTGGAAAGGCCATTATATAACTTACAAGTCAGTTACTCTTCGTAACCGTTTCTTTTAACTAAAGAATAGTTAAGGACCGCCGGTTACAATACCTTAACTGATTACAAAGAATACGAAAAGAAAGGGAAGAAGAGGAAAGAAAGGAAAAGGAGACAGGTGGCCGGTTACTGGGAGGGACCCACTGTCTTCAGAATCCACTGCCTGAATTTCTTCAATGACTCAGCTATATCTCTGCCACGAGGGACTGACGTGTTGGCTGCAAACTGAGTCCAAAATCCCAGACATTTCTCCATCTCTTTATCAAACTCGACGTGAGTATGATAATCTTTGTTTGCTTCTTCAATGGCAGACTGAAGAGAACAAATTTCCTTCATCTTTTCCTTAGAGATGGAGCTTTCCTTGAATAGATGATCTTTGACAAAAGCTCTGAACTGAGCTTTGATTTCTTGCAAGGACAAGGAAGCACCAGAGTTTTCATCTTGAAGATGACAATGTATATCTTTGAAAGCAGCAGCTGCCAGTGTCTTGAAAGCTTCTCCCTTCTGCCAACTGTTCTTCATTTCTCCCACAGCTTCCTCCAGGACTTTGATTTTCCACTCTACGCTGTAGACCCAGGATTTTGATAGATTATCTTTGGCATCATCGAAAATCTTATTCGCCAGTAAGACATTCTCGTCTGTCCGTCCCATGAGGCGAAGGTCTACAATGCAACTGCTCCAGAGTTTAAGTTCTTTATCCATAACCCCAATAGTAGAGGATAGCTTCTGTTGCAAATTGTCTACCTTTCCATGTAGTTTAAAAGCTTCATCGATGAAGTTTAGCCCAGCAACAAGCATGTCATCCACCATGGCTTCAATAGCTCTGCCATAGACAGAATACTTGTGCATATCTTTAATACTTTGCACTTCATCTTGGCTTAGAATTACAGGAGGCGGTAGAGCAGTCAAGGGGGTAGGGTCCAAAACTTTGTCCTTAGACAAGAGTGACTTGATAAAACTTGTGAGAACTTGGGCTTGTTCTTCCAGCTTTTCAATAGTCTGCTGCCCTTTCTCTACCCTTCCAATGACTCTTGTGACTGTTTCCTGGAGGTTGTGAATTTCACCTTCAGGAGTAGACTCTCCCATAGGGATCCTTGAAAGCTCCAAGTCAGATGCCAGCAAGTCTGATTCTGATTTGTCTACTTTAGGCTTAACAATCTCCAAGAATTGCTGACCTTGGGCATCAGACACAATTCTGGAGGTGGTTCTAGCTTTCTTGGCACGAGAAGGAGTGGTGCCCAACAAGGCTGCTACAGCATCAAAATTTGGTCCCAAGCTTTGAGAGGAGGATTTCCTCTTCCTTTTGTCAACCAGAGGTTGCACCCAAGCAAAAGAGGAAGAAGAGTCTGCAGGAGGGGCAAGGGGACCAAGAGACAGGGAGCTCATGACACTCAGGGTCTGCGTAGCTGTTGACTCAAGCTGAGACGTGAGTAGAGCACTAGAGACGATGGCGGTAGAAGAATCAGTAGCACCTGGAAGTTCAGTGCTCTGGACCTCCTTGTTCTTATCTACTGGATCCTCAGGAACATTTACAGGAGTTGGCATCTCACTTTCTTCACTTTCACTGAGAACAATGATGTTCTCTGGCCCTATAGGCAACTCTACCTGTTTTCTTGGAGGATCATTCTCTGCAGGTTCCTTCTTTACCTCTTTGAGTTTCTTTCTGTATACCTGGGTAGATGGAGAAGGAGTAGATTCTACAGGTCCCTGAGCTGTTGAGGTAGGAGGGGTTTTCACTGGTGTTCCAGACTCTGGAACTGATGCCCTCTCTTATGGGTGTCGAATCATCCTTGGAGCTAGATTCTCCTGAGTGCCTCTTGAATTCTCGGATCTTCCTACTGAAACCAGACCCTAGTCCTGATTAAGACTGGAGCAATAATCTCAGCCAGATCATCTCTCTCTTTCTTGTTCCAATCCAGGTCCTCCAGAGGGGTGTGCTTAGTCACATTTTCATACTCATAAGAGTATAGATCAGAATTGTCATCCTGGAGACCTTCAGGAACTTGGTACACGAGACTGAGTTCTTGGATCAATTGCAGGGAGAACCTGCCACGATGCCTTCTTCTGGCTTCAAAATCATCTGCACAGTTAGCCCAGTAGTCTTCTGTATCTGCCCTATGATGATAGACTATCTTGATGTTCTGTTCAATGAACTTCTTCAAGTCAAAATAGGTTCTTGGCTTGAAGAAATGAACAGTGATAGGGACCAGGGCTCTTTCTATGTTATGAGCATCCAGAGCTGTTTTTGCATGTGTAATTTCCCAGAGAGATGGGAAAGGTGCAAGCCAGAAATCTTCTTGTCTCTGCAAGTTCTGTGCAACTTGTCTAGTTGCCTGCATATTTCAATCAAGGCCATTTTGTCGTTGCAGAACATGGGAAGCCGTAGAGGAGTGCTTTCATAGCCAGCAAGCCTGATATAGGAAAATTTCCTGAATTGAATGAAATAGGCTCCATACTGCGATATCAGGTTCATGGCTTCATCTGAAAACCTTCTTGCAGTATCACCTTCGAGCAATCTGACTACGTACATGGTGAAAGCATCATTGACCCTTCTGAAATTACGGTTGCTGGTCTCCAAGGTGAACTGCAGGCAATAGGCATACACTGGATCATCTTTGTGTGCATCTATATAGGAGAAACCAAACCACTGCCTGGATGCTGCTAGGGTATACATCAGATATGAAGTCATATAGAACTTCTTTGTTTGCTGGACGTTGGATAGCTGCTCAGCCCAAATTCATATTGATGATCTCTGCCCAGTTGATATTTTGTGTTCCCTCGCACACCATGCGGATGAGCGGGCACATCCAGAAATGAAACTCATTGGTGGAGGGCAAACCCCATAACCCGAGCTAGCAGGATTATGAAGTCTGACAGTTCTTCGTTGAAAATCTACTCGGAAGAGGGTTTTGGTTAGGCGAGAAGCACCTTTCTTAGGGTTCTTCAACCAAGACTTCGCCACTCACGCCTTGTATTTGTCACTGTCTTGGTCGAACATAGCCTGTGCTTGATCCCGGGAGATGACTATAGCGTTGTCCATCTCCGGAATCCTCAGAGCAGCGCCAATGGTGGCGGCGTCCAGCTTGGCAATGAGTTCCCCATGTACATTTGTCAATTCACTCGAATCGGGGTCGAAGTGAGCTCCACATGAAAGCACTGTATCAGCACACTGTACTGAGATTGGGAATCCTCCGGCAAAAGCTAAACCACTATCATTAATCATCTGTGCCATTGGTGTAGGGTTTGCATCTGTCATTCTTGCCCAAAAATCGCCGAAGTCGAGATGACGAGCTTCGCTGTCCCCTATATTGCTAACAGCAGATTCAAGCGGAGAAATTTGCTCCTGTCCCTGGAACTTGATCTTCATATTGATAGTCTCGGAGCTGCAACCTAGACTTCTGGAAGGAATTTGCAAATGGAGGGGGGATTGCGTAGGTTTTCAAATTGCAAGGGTTTGAGCGAAAGATAGCATGGAAGCAATGCGAAAAATGCAAAGGGGAATGCTCGTTATATAGCCATTTGGAGAGAGGAATGACTTTAATGCGCATTGAATACACAACCACCAATTTGAAAAGCATCATACTTGGAGCGAGCGGGAAAAACTAAGTGTGAATGACACTAGGTATGCTTGGGACATGTGAGACGCGAATGCGCGAAACACGCGGCTCGGCCGGTTTGGGCGAAACAGGGAGAGGACACACAAATGCATTTGGGACAAATGGGATGAAAATGTGCGAAGTACGCGATTCGGGTGTTTCGGCCGAAATTGGAACAGCAGGCCCGTTTGGACTTGGGACATTCAGGACAAAAAGTTCCGAAGTACGCGACTCGACTGGCTCGACCGAAATTGGGAAAGCTCGCACTTTTTCAAATGGGGCAGTTGGGACAAAATTGCGCGAAGGACGCGGTTCGGCCAAATCGGCCGAAAATGGGAAAGCTCGCACTTTTTTAACTTTGGGACATTTGGGACAGGAAAGTGCGAAGTACGCGGGAAGGATGATTCGGCCGAAATTGGAACAACATGCAAAATAAGTTTTGGGACACTTGGGACAAAACTTTCCGACGGGGCTGAAAATGGGACAGCTTCGGGGATTTCGGCCGATCGGGGAACAGAGTTCACTTTCGTACTTGGGACAGATGGGACAAAAAGTTCCGACAGGCCCGAAAATCACACAAAATGACCCAAAACACAGATTTTTTTTAATTTCACGACTCAGGCATTTCAGAGAAAAACACTTAAACTCAAAATTTTGAAAATTTTACTCTTATCAGAGCGGGGAATTTTGAGTGGACAACACACGCCTGGAACCAACCACGTCACTTTGCCATACATATTCATGAACAACTGGGCTCATTATGTGAAATGCAAGTTGATTGTTAAATAGTCAACGAAAACTATTTATAGACTGAATTAAAACATTCCAAACCAGATCTAATACATGAGTGATCTTAAAGACAGAAAGTCCATGGTGGTAGGAGGTTGAAATATAAGTCCTGAGAGCCTTTTTCAAAAAAAATTTACTCGTATGTGATAGAATTCCCTCTTGCATCAATAAGAAATGTTCTTTGTAGTTAGCTTTACTTGTCAAGATGGCAGCGATTCACAATAGTTGTTTCCACGTGGGCAGATGCTAAATACGCAGAGAGAGGATCAAATGAGAAGGCCTACATGGTTTGTAGATTATTATTTTTTATCTCCTCTGACAGATCTGATAATCACGTTTCATCCTCCAAAATGTCCTTTTTAAAAGGAAAATTGACCTCAAAATCACATCTTCGATTGTAAATAATACTCTCCCGCATATGAAAGACTTTGACCCCTGGAAAGAATTTCAAAGACTATAGGGATCAACTTGATTAGTCAGAGCAATGTATGTGATCTACAATAAACTTCAACCGAAGATAAACCCCAAATCGTAGCAAAACACAACTGTTATGATGCATGCAAGACTAAAATAATGCAAAGTTCTTCGTAGACCACAATGCAGAGAAAGATGCAACCAAAGTAGATCCAAATATCTCTTCAGCAAATTTCATATATTTTATCAACACAATGGCAATGACCAGGAACAAGGAGGAATGCCAAATGAGAGCGCCTTTGACTGTAAGTATTCTTCCTTTGATAACTCTTCTAATTGAAACAACTCCTACCTTCTCCAATAGGAAAACTATCATCCACGCGAATGTCATTCACAGGGACAATGAATAATTTGATTGCCCCTATAAAATCATTAGAATTCCATTAACGTTGCTCTGATACCAAATATAGGTTTTGAATTAGACTTGCACAGGTAAAATGCACAAAATAATTATATTATTTCTCCATTCATTTTAGTGCAATACATTAGGCTATTAGATAGCCATCATAACAGCTAAACAACCTCCTATAAAATAGGAAGGAGTCATAACAATTAACCTGAAATGTTATTCATGGGTATAACAAACTCTAAGAATAATATATTGTTGAAACAATATATTATAACAATATACATTTAAACCTAATATTTAATATATAACAATATTAAATATTAACTAACAAACTATAGTGTAAACATTAATATTTAATTTCCTAACAATGATTTTTTACAATGGTAGAAGCTCATATAAGATCTTTTACAATGATTTTAAACCATAGTAGAAGTATAGAGGAGAAGGAGTCAATCAACTAGTCGGCCATTATGAGGTGACATTGCTTGGACACTTCCCCTCAATGGAAACTCTAAAAGGCCAAGAATTTCACACACTTACAATATTTTACAACACACAATGTATCGTAAACATATCTGCAATATAATCTTCAGTATAGAATAACTGGAGATTTCTATCACTACAAAGAACCTTCTCTTTGATAACATGCATATGGAATTCAATATGCTTAATTTTTTTATGTTGGACTGGATTATTTATCAAGAGTAATACCACTCTAACCACCACATGGAGAGGAATACTTCCTTTAGTTTCCATGTGTATCTCTTCCAACTGTCGCTTTAGCCATATGGCTTCTTTACTTCTTCCAATGTGCTTATCTACCTCAGTATAAGAAATAGAGACTGTTGGCTTCTTTTTCTGTTCCAAGAATTGGTTCTTGTACCAAAAAAATTGAACACATATCCAGTATATTTTATATATAACACAAAATCAGCATGGTTAGAGTTACAATATCCATATAAACACCATAATCAACATATAAATCTAAATCATTTACTGATTTCATTTTTAACCATCTCTCAAAGTTAAGCATAAGTTGTAAAAAAACTAATCATGACAATATTCTTAACAACTAACCATGTTAAAAAATATGTTGAAAATTTTCAACACACTATCCTTGTAAAATATGTATTAGATGCAATCAGTATTAGATGTCTCCAATACAAATGCAAGGGCATCCCCAAGTGTCCTTTGATATACATATACTAATATTTTAGTTTCATATACTAAGAAATATTTTATAAAAACACATATATCTTCATTATCTTATTATAAGCCTTTACAAATGAGATAAGACTTGATAAATAACATATCTTGAATGAATAATCAAGTTTACACAAGAATAATCACATAATTCTCTGAAAAACATGATCCACTAATTGTGGACACTTCACATGTATTTTGCTTCAAACAATGATCATGTAAGCATCTTTCAGTACATTTCACAAGTGGTAAATTGAAGCATATACATGTCATATATGGTTAGTTTTTCATGCAAAAATATGAACAATAGTGATATTTTTGAATAAACTATCAAAAAATGAAGCAATTTTTTTTAAAGCACATATAATCCATTTTATGTATGTTTTCAGTTGTAGTTACTTCTAGTTTACCTGAGTTAATTATGAAGAAAAACAACTCTTTTTTCAATAGTATAAAAATAGAAAATATAATTTTCATTTAGAAATAATTTATAAAGATATTATATTAGAACTATAATTATTCGTATTATCATCATCATTATCTTGATTTTTATCTAATTTATTCCATTTCTGATTTTTGAAATTTGACTTGTTTTTAAATTTACAATCCTCTTTCTTATGTCCAAATTTCCCACAGTTATGACATTTACCATCAAAAATAACTTTTAAGTTTCATGGTTTCTTGATTTTATTAGGAGTTTTAAAATTTGATTTTTGATTTTTGTTAATCCTAGAAGGTTTACATTTTTCTTTCTGAGCAAGAAGTACCTACGTGACATTTTATTTTGAATCAAAATTCGTCATAACTTGCTCTTCATGAACCAGGAGAGAACTAAGGGTTTGAAAATTTGGAATGTCTTTTTCGGATTGATATTTTCAATTCAAAATTAAAATGAAATTTCTAAATTTCTCATGAATATTTAACTGAATAATAAAAAAAAGTAATTTATCCTGAATCAAATTACTACCACATCCATCTAACTGCGACTTAATATTTTTGATTTTTTCTAAAAAATTAATCACTTTTTCATCTCCCTTAATGGGAATTGTCATAAGCTCTAAAACCAATTTAATATTTTTTGATAAATGTGTACCTTCATGCATCAACTCCAATTGTGTCCATGCTTCACTAGGACTTTCAAGATTGTTGATATGAAGCAAAAACTCATCATGTATGCTTCACAAGATAATAAACACTATCTCTTGTATTTTTTGTTGATACGTGGCAACATTATCAACAATTGCATGTCTTCTGATAGGAGCTCTCTCAATTCCATTCACAAATACCCATAGTTTGTGAGCCATGAGTTTTTCTTTTAATCAAATCTTCTAAATGTTGTAGTTATTTCCATTCAACATCTGAGTTGTATCAATTGAAAATTGATTGGACCCCATTTTTGTGTAAAGTAGATATAAAAGAAATGATTAATAAATAAGGATTAAAATAAGAGTCTTATAGAAATTACACTTGTCGTATTTTAATCCTCGTAATTCGATCACGATCAATTTATGCCAAAAAAGGAGGTCTTATTAATTAAATAACCTACACACTAAGCCGTTAGAATTATATGAAAAAATTAAATTGAAATGTAAGTGATTTTTTAAAGTTTTCTAACGAAATGAGGACAATAAATTTGTCTTCATATCATATCATTTTCCAAAAATGATATTAATTTACTATGTTTTATAGAAATATTTTTTATAATTTGTTTATATTTTTGAAAAAAATAAACAAATAATTCAAACATTTTTCAAAAAAATAGAGTTCTTGCTCCTTTATTATTTGAAATTTCTATCAACTCGGACGAACCAAATCAGTGAGTTATCCATCGAGATATTAACCGAACCTTATATTATCATTTGATAGTGCATTGGAGGCCGAGCTAGTCTACCAACTCAGCGGGTCCGATTTTTATTTGCATTCCACTGTTCATTGTTCAACATGGGCTCGAATCACTCCACCACCCATTTTTGTAATTGGCAAGAAATTGTACGTGGCCTTATAACATAGTCAACACCCATATAACTATTTTCTTGGCCCACACGGCCCTTCCAATATAGCTCGGGGAAAAATTTATTGGTGTGGCCCATGCCACGGGCACTGGCAGTTAAGCCTTTACCAAATTTTCCACCCACGTATACCACCGCCTATATTACAAAGAGACACATGGAAAATTAAAGCATGACACCCACGTGTAAAATGTGGAATTAAAAAATAATAAATAAAATAAAATAAAATAAAATGCCCATACCACTAGTGCAAATGATTTTGCAAACATTTAAAAAAAGTCCTTTCTCAAACAATGTACACCATAAAACAAATGGTCAAAAGACCATCCTTGGCATACATTTACTTATTTGCGAATGGTAAAATGTGAAGTTAGTTATAACGTTAATGCAGAAAGTTGGGATGGGGAAATGGTCCCCCGAAATATTTTAAAAAACTATAAACCACACCCACACATTAGCCCAATAAAACTTTAGAATATGGGTTGTATTAAAAAATTCAAACTTTAGCATTGTACTATAGGGGGGCAGGTAGAAAGGGGCCGCTCCCTTAGGAATTTTTAATATAGTTTAGAAATATATATTATCCTATAGTTTATAGGATTTTTAACGATATTAGGATTTTATAAAATATCTTTATAAGTTTATATTATAATCTAAACTATAGTTTATTTATTATTATTATTTTTAAAATGGGCTCATACAAATTACAAACGGAATATATATTTTAGCTTGATTAAAATTTATAAAGATGGGCTGTTTAGGATTAATATGGTTTAGGTATTATAAATTATAGTTTTAGATTTTAGGTATATATATATATATATATATATATATATATATATATATATATATATATATATGTATATATATGTATATGTATAGTTTATATAAAACTATAGTGAAATTTTTACTCTAGATTTTTACTTCCCCTTTTGATTTTCTTGAATCCCTACAAAACTATATAAAATATTTCAATTTTTTTTACAATCCTTACCTTAGTTTCAGGGCCTGGTAATTCCCGAAGTAGAATTATTTCATGTAAACTTGTGTAATATTCATCCACACAACCAACCAACCAACTATGGGAAGGGGGGATTAAATAATATTTCGAATATTTTAAGTACCTTCCAAATCGTTACAACCTTAGAATGTATTAGCATTATAATAAATTTATTAATCCCGCTTAGATACCATATCAGGAAAATGGGTGAAAAGGTATATTTACCAAATAAATTAAATGTTAGTTTAACATACATTAATAAGTGGAAATATAAATGTGCACACCATAGTATGTAACGTGGAAAATCCCTAAATGGGTAAAAACCGCAGAAGAATAATCCACTATTTGAGAAAATTTTACATCACAAGTCTAGTAACTCCCTCCTCACTTCTACTCCATGTTTTTACCTAGAATCTGTTGATTCATATGATTATATCAAATATGACCTATAGCCATATTTAAATAACCCGAAGGGTTATATCCATTTTAAGTGATGAGACACACCTTCCCGATTCAAAATTTGATTAAATAATTTAACCAACTCCTAATATAAATTTTATATTTAAATAATATGAATGTAGTTTATTCTATGTTATTTAAATATAAACTGTATATTATAATGCACTTAATATTATGGTTCTAACAAAATTGAGATAATGGGTTGCTTAAAAAAGTGGAGTTGTTAGATGTGTTGAAATATTCCTCCAAAGGATGAAATCTCACCAAGAAAACATAAAACTTAGTGAGATGATATATAAAGCTTTTAATAAGTGTCCCATCGGGTGTTCCAAAACTTTTGGAGCTCAAAATTACACCCTATCCCAAGTAATAGACAAATAAGGATTTTGAGGCAACATGGGACTGTCTCCAAGTTGTGGGACTTTCACTATGAGATAGACCTCTAGAGAAGGCTAGTTCCTCTACCTAATCCTAATGCTAAAATACTCTAGGAATTGAAATGCAACTATCTAACTATACTCTAACATTCCAAGGGACCGTGGTGAGAAGGATATGTATAAATATAAATCATAAACTATAGAAGTGATAACACCAAGAAAATGGGTGGAGACACTCTCAGGTGAGTGGAAATGGAATAAAATGATGAAGGAGAGGGAAGAATTAAGTGTCATAGTCCAAAAAAACATTCAAACCACAATGTCCATGGAACATAACACATTTGAGACCCTGCAAGGAGAATAAAAAATGCACAAAACACCTGCAGATGTAATGAGATGTAAGAAAAATGTAATACAACACTGCTAGGGAAAAAGAAAGCCACAACACAAGAATTTTTTTGCTTCAAGTATGCAAAATCCATTACATTAGAGGAGAAGAGGTAAGAATCACCATGTAAGATGTCTAAATATGAGGCCTGTAACTCACATGTTAGACCCAAGAATATTGGATAAGGATGGGAAGGCACGTGGGTACATGATACCTAGTTGGAGAAGGGCACATGGGTTGAAGATGGATAGGGAAGGGTTCCAACAGGAGGTTGCGAAACATACGGTGCAAGCATGAAAGGCAAGACAAGTTTTTTACTTAGCCATATTTGGCACCCCAGGCAACACATGAGAAAAGCATGACCCTTGTGGATAAGGTTCCAGCCTGATGATTGTGGGATCAAAAAGGGAATATTTTAGGTATGCGATGGAAGGTTCCATAAGAGCATCATCATACATAGTGGAGATATTGGATCTGTGAAGGCATGCTCCCATGGAGGACCACTTTGACACTTGGTGACCGATCTATAACTTTTGGAAGTCATGGCGGTGGGTGTTAAGGTTATAAATACAAGTGCCCAGTGTAAGAAAGATATAGAGGGTGAAGTAAAGAAAAGGGAGGCAAATCCCTATAGGAACATAATGAAGGATGTTATGGGTTAGGGATTAGGAAAGCTCTGTGAGCGATTACACATTTAGGGGGATGGGTTTTCATTCTTCTTTTTAATATAATGACTATAATATAGCTCTGGTGCATGACTTGGATCTGCATAGTTATATGAGGATCTTTTATGACCTTAAGGGATGTAATGTGGGTTATTAACTTTGTTAATATGAATATAATGCTCTTTTATAAATCATTTATGTGTTCAGGAGTATAAGACTTATGTATTTCCTTTCTGTATGAACAATCTCCATATGCTGCTTGTTATTTCTCTTTTCTACATATAATGAGATGACAACTCATTCTAAGTTCTTAAGAATGTTGTATAGTTATTTTATGTCCTACATTTGATTATCTATCCTAAGATGATGCATTCTCACGAAAATCACATAAAGGAGAGAATCGGTTCCCATGCATGCCTCGGGTGAGTGCCCCATGCCCGCTGGGTGATAGGACGATGCGCATGGGATTAGACTATTGGTCTAAGGGTATAAAATATGACTACATTTTAGTTCCATTACCGGGACCTCTTTTCAAATTTGTTGTGAGAAATGATGTGCATATTTGTCCCTGTGATGTGTGATGACAAAGTTCCTGACCTTAGAAAGTGTTAAAACATGGTTCAAGAGCACAGAGGATGAGTTTACTCAAAGATTCAGCACTGGACCTGAGTTCGATGTGCGTAGATGGGTAGAAGAGAGCCTATACCATGAGCTATATGAGACATTATTTTGATAATTACCAGTAGAAATATATGAATGGCTTTTAACATACACATCCACATCAAGTTGGTATTATCAATTGTGCATGTGGACCCAATATGACTATCAGAGGCTGCAGGATGTAAATCTGACTTGGACATGTGTTGTTGATCACTAGTGGAAGAGGGTGCTGACCAATTATACTTTATAATACGTCATTTCTATTTATTCTTTCCTAGAAGTTGCTGAATTTGAGTTTTTGAGGGATCCTAGAGGATCATTTTTACATGCTATTCCTTTGGCTATGAAAATATTGGTCATTAGTTTGAGTTTAGAAGCATTCCCCATGGTCAAATAATCTTATCTAAGCATTGGGAGAGGAAGCTAGGGTGAAGGAAGATGGTAGACATTGCGGCTGAAAAGGAAAGGGAGGAGAGATGACTCAAGTATAATAAAGCTTGTGAAAGGGAGATGACTAGACAACGCGAGGTTGCAAGTGTGATGGATCTATAGAGGCAGACATTACGGGAAGGAGTTGAGGTTCATGCAGAGAATGTGGAACTTGAGAAGTCTGTACTACCCCATCTTAGAAAGTACAGGAGAGAATCCCCTTCAACTTATGATGAGAGTTCGTCACGTGGATAAAGAAGAGCCATTGGCACTCATCTGAACCCACCTACAGATTGAACCATGGTGCTTGGTTTTCTAGATCAAGGGAGAAGCATTTTTAACCTAGTTGGTATTTGTGGGAGTAATTGATCTACACCCAGGAGATATAATTTTTCATTTGGAACATCCATGGCTACACAATCCATTCTTGTATTTTCAAGAATCTTTGGACAAGGTGCAAGTAAGCAAGCTTTGGGTATCACTTCTGGGAGTGGCACGGGGCACACAACTAGTAGTGGGACAATATCACAAACCCTTGGTGCATAGTTCAGTGGGACATTGGGAACCGTTAGACCAACCACTTCATGGCCCTTTTTTGACTACAGGGGTAGATCTGATGGGTTGGGTGGAACAAGACCTAGTGGATCCAGTGGATCTGGTGGAGGAGGAAACACCAAAGAGAACCAAAGCTCTGGATCGAGAGGATAAGGACCCCATCCACCTCCCCAAGTGTTTTTTGAGATGTATTTACAATTAATAGACTATAGGGGTATTGAAGATGCTCAAAAACATGTGCAAAATGGTGAGTTATTATGGCACGTGAAGGGGATCACTACCTGGAGTGGAAGGTAAGCCAATTTGCAATAATGTTCCAAGGGTGCACACATAGTTGGTATAGGAAGTATGACCCTAATCAGACAGTAGTAGAATACACCACGGTTAAGAATGCCTTCCTAGTAGAGTTCTATATCCCAGAGTTTGAGCAAAAGAGCATCAACACTCTGAATTAGATTCAATAGGGAATGACAGAGAGTGTGCGGAAGTATGATGTGCATTTCAAGAATCTCTTGTCAAAGCTATCATATGACATTCATCCTTCTCAACATCCTCAATGGTTTATCAGAGGATTGATAACACCATTTAGAAGGGCTCTGTCACACAAGACTTTCACAGACCCGTGCAAGGCATTGGAAGCTGCCCTATGCGTTGAAGTTGTTGGGAGCTTTGATACTTGTGTTATTCCTTTTCTGGAGGCTCAAATTACTGTAATGGCCAAGCAGTTGGAGAAGTTGTCTGTAAAATCAGCATATGAGGTACATAGTGGGATTTTGTGTATAGAATGTGAAGTGGAGGGGCATGCAAAGGATAATTTCCCTTGGAAGCTAGTATACACTATGTCGGTAGAATGTGATATTTTCCATGGGGATCATGATGCAAGTAAATGCCCTCTACTCCAGTGCACGATCCACAAGAATGTTTCTTAGTATTGCAAGATCTGTACCTCTACAATGCATGATACCAAGGATTACAGACTGATTGATCAAATCCATGATGCTATTAATTTGGGTCTATGCCAGGATATCCTTACAAGAATTTCAAATGATGATGACCATCATTATGAAGGGCATGCAGATGGAGGATCGTGTGGAAGATGTTTTTGCAGAGGATTTCGTGGTCGCAGTAACCTTGGCGGAGGACAAAGTGAATTCCCGCACGGAATGTGTTATAATTATGGATCTACATAGCATTACAAATGCAAATGTTATGATCTGTTACAATGTTCATGGTGTGGAAAGAAACACAAGTATTGAGAGTGTCCCAAAATTTATGAGCATATGAACCAGTAACACCGGAAAGACAAGGGCATCGGGATGGTGAGAATCAAGAAGGTCGATTAATAGTGGATGCCAAGAGTGGCACGTGAGTCAGAGCTAGAACCTATACTGGTAATAATATGAGAAGAGGATGTGTGTGCCAGGGAGATGCCAAGACAAAGGGCACTAGTGTCAAGAGAGGAATTGGTGCATGGAAATTATCTAGACCTTTCTCATTAGAAATAAGTGTACCAAGAGACTATGGATGCGATTCAAAGTTTACAAGGGGAGATCCAATGTCTCAAGGAGAAATTGAGGTAGGTGGAGAAATGAAAGGATAACGAGGTTCTAAGGAATTACCTGGATGAGGTTCAAGGAAGTATGTAAAATGTTAAGGCAAGATAATATTATTCCCTTGCTAGGAGAATGGATGAGAGAGAAGGTACCACATGCCAGAGTAGAGCATGAAAGAGAGGTCTTGCATGTAAACCTTCCTCCTCACAACCTTGAATATGACAAGGAGATTACTTTGAATGTGGTTGTTGATGGATGGCTTCTAAGAAATATTCTCATTGAAATGGGAGTAGAGGTTAATGTTCTTACCTTAGATGCCTAGCATCAGATGGGACGTCCTACATTGCATCCATCTTCAAATGTTTTGTATATAATGGACAATACTAAGGTAATTCCCATTGGAGTCCTGAAGGATGTAGTTATCACCATTCAAGGGGACAATTTCACTAGAGAATTTTAATTCTTGGTGCTCGCCAAGGCAAAAAACTTTCCAGGGTTGCTTGGGTGCCTAAGGTATTACAAGAATAATCCCAACTTGTGGTTTAACAAATGGTATATCAGCTTTGAAAAAAGGAAAGAAAGGGTGATCATCCCATCGACACATGGGAAGTTATCTCCCTATACTAAGCCCTTAGGAGAAGAATTCCTTGACATAATCTATGTGTTCTCCTTCAGAGATCTTGAGATAATTCACCCCACGGAGGGAGATATCTAGTTTGAGGATGGTAAATCCCTGAGTGATACCATCAGTGTGATGTGAAAATTGGGTGCATGGGACTTATGATTTAATTGGGGGACAGTTGAGAGGATATGTAATAAGGGTAATAAGGGCATGCTTATTTATAGGAGGAAAGAGGTTTCCAAGTTACTCTGGAGGAGCATATCCTGAAATTTTCTTGCAGGAAATGGAAGCTCAGTGGAAAAACAAGGATGAGAGGAGGGAAATGATCAGTTATAACCTACTCGAAACTATAGCGCGCTGGTGGGATAGACATCAAGAGAACCTCATGGAGTGGCATGAGATGAGGATCACATTTTCTTTAAGTTTTTACAAGAGCAACGAACCCACAGTCATACAAGACTACCATGGCAAAGAGATTGCCTCATTTCATATCCAAGCATGCGAGAAGTCCTAGATGGGAAGCGTACATAAGTGTTACTACCTTTGTTATGGGTACATAAGTTATATTCTACCATACAAGGCTATGCACACACGTGGTATATTCATTCAGAGATGTGTCATCAAACATGTAATTGGAAAGAGTTGACGACTTATCTCATGCAAGATTTTGAGTATAGGAGTACCAAACCACTAGTAGATAAGGCGTTACAAGTGATCAAGCACCTTACGATGGGAGATAGTGATATGGCAGAGGATAGGTTGTTGGAATTACTAGGTGAGCCTTACTTAGAGATGTGCCTCAATGAAGAGGAATAAGAGGAAGTACAGTTTGAGCACGTGTGCATGGAAAAAGTAAAAAGGAAAAATGGTCTATGTAATAGATGGAGAAGAAATGGAAACTTTGGATGTTAACCATTCAGGAAGGTACACACAAAGTCATAGATAACGATGATGAGTGAGCACACACCTACCATGAGCCCTTGAAAAAAAAGAAGGTTAACATTGGAACATGGATACAGAACCTAAGGAGGCTATCATCGACGACTATTGGTTGGAAAAATAAGTTTCAAAAATCATTGATCTGTTGCATGAGTTCCATCTCATGGGTACCATGAACTCAAAGGCATCCACCATTCCTTGGGGGAGATGAAGATCAAGTTGAAGGAAGGTGCGTGCCCGATTCGGAAGAGGCCTTATTGGATGAATCCAAATTTGTGCATACGGGTTAAGGAAGAAATAGACAAAATGATAGCATCTAGTATCATTGAGGCAGTGGAAGAATCAAAATGGATAATCCCAATGGTTATCAGTATCAAGAAGGATGGTAGGATAAGAATTTGTGTTGACTACAGGGATCTAAATGTAGTATGTGTCATCGATCCTTTCCCAACCCCCTTTAATGAAGAAATTCTGGAGGGAGTAGTCAGGTGCGAAGTCTACTCTTTCACAGATGAGTTTTTAGGGTACCACCAAGTTAGGATTACAAAGGAAGACTAGAGAAAAACAACTTTTGCCACAGAATGGGGAAGTTTTTCCTACATGGTTATGCCCTTTGGATTGAAGAATGTGCCTATTGTGTTCTTGTGCATTGTGGTACAAGCATTTCAGGACTTCATCCATAAGTTTCTTCAAGTTTACCTGGATGACTGGATTGTGTATGGATTGGTGAAAGACCATTGTGACAACTTAAGGTTGATGTTTGAGAGATGTCAGAAATTGAGGATATCCCTCAACATTAAGAAATTTGTCTTTTCTACTCCATTTGGAACCATGTTAGCACACATTATACGCAAAGATGGATTACTAGTGGATCTCACTAAATTTGTAGTTATTGTGGGATTAGGGGAGCCTACTAGTCAAAGTGCAGTGCATGGATTCCTTGGGTATGTGAAGTATTATAGGAATTTCATCAAGGGGTATGCAAAAATAACTGCGCCCTTAGAGGAATTGTTGAAACACAAAAGTGTCTTTCATTGGGGAGAGGCACAACAGAAGGCCTTTAACACTTTGAAGAATAGGCTTGTCACGATGCCCATATTACGTTTTCCTTCTAGGGAAAAACCTTTCCATGTGCATGTTGATGCCTGGCGGAGAACTATGGGAGCAGTGCTAGCACAGCTTGGTGAGGGAATTTTTGATCATACCTTATGCTTTGCAAGTATAAAGTTGACACCAGTAGAGTATAATTACACACCTACTGAGAGCGAAGCACTGTCTATGATCTACGTGCTACATAAGTTTAGGTAGTATCTGTTGGCAACACCATTTATATTCTACATGGACCATATGACATTGAAATAATTAGTCAACAAACCTTTTCTGCAAGGGTGCATATGTTGTTGGGTCCTTCTATTTCAGGAGTTTGAGTTCACAGTGGTGGTAAATCCAAGAAAAAGCAATTCATGACCTGACCACTCATCAAGGATGAATTTAGGGTAGGATGCGTAAAGCATTGAGGATACCATGCCAAACACGTAACTATTTAGGTTGTGGTGCGTGCCCTTAGAATTGGAAGATATAGCATTGTTCTTAAAAATAGGTATGACACTAGAAGGGATGAAGGATCTAGAGAGAAATCAATTAGCAATGCGTGTCATACCCTACATGTTGATTAGTGGATACCTGTATAAGCTAGGTTGTGATGAGGTTATTCATCGATGGATATTGGAGCATGAGCACATGGTAATTATGGAGGAAGCACATGGTGGGATTGCAGGAGGACACTATACAGGAAATGCTACAACACGAAATATTTTATTAGTAGGGTTTTGGTGGGAAACAATCTACAAGGATTGCATTGAGTTTTGCAAGTCTTGTGACCATTGCCAATGTCTTAGAAAACCTGAAAAGAGAGATGAAATGCCTTTGTGACCAATAACAAACACCGAACCATTTCAAAAATGGGTAATTGATTTTGTAGGGACAATTTCACTAGCCGTGCGAAGGATCGGTTCATGGTATATCATCACTTGCACTGATTACTTGACACAGTGAGAAGATGCAATGCCTACAAAGGATTTCACCATAGAAACAACTACTAGATTTTTATGGGAGAACATAATCAATAGGTATGGTTGTCCTTTAAGTTTAACAAGTGATAGAGGTACACACTTTCTCAATGAAATAGTCAAGATTTTGTTAGCATAATTTATGGTGGCCCATCACAAAACTACCCCTTATCACCCTCAAGAAAATGGAATTTTTGAGGCATTTAACAAGATACTAAGTCACACGTTAACTAAGATCTGTGATGTTGGAAGACAATATTGGGATGACAAGGTATCATTTGTTCTATGGGCATACATGAAAACCTACAAGAGGTTGAACAAGGCCACACCATTTCAATTGGTGTTTGGCATGCGGAGGCTGTTTTACTAGTTGAATTCATGTTACCATCACTACGTATAGCACATAGGAGGGTTAGCTGACAAAGCAAGCATGGAAGAAATAATTGATAAGTTGATGTAGTTAGACAGAAGGCAATCACTTGCTAGATGGAATCAGAAGATAGAAAAATCCAGACAAAAGGCATGGCATGATTGTCATATCAAGAACAAGAAGTTTGAGGTTGGGAAGATGGTATTGTTGTATGATTCCAAGTATCTGTGCCATCCTGGGAAGTTGAAATTCCATTGGTTGGGACCTTACATCATCTCGTACATTCTTGATTCAGGTGCTTTCTAGTTACAAGCGCTGGATGGGACAAGGTTACCAGGTCACTTCAATGGGAGTAGGCTGAATCCCTACTATAAATAAGTCTTCTTGGTGTTTGTAATAATGCAGTATTGCCAATTAGTCTAAAATTTCCCTTTATAATTTTTCTTTTCTTATGTTTCCCTAAATCTCATTTCTTATTCCTCTCTTTTGTTTTGTTTTGTTCCTTATGCGATGGTAACCACATTATTTTTCCAAGGTTGTGTATGCACAGAGGACCACACATATTTTAATGTGGGGTAGAGTAATGTAAAGTATAATCCTACAATACAAGTTTGAGTGGCCCAGTAGAAGGAATGGCATAAGGTTGTAGGATAAAAAGTGTGTAAGGAAAAGTGCATAGAAGATATGGATGAGAATATTGGTGTCAAAAAGGGTTGTACAAAAACCACATACAGAAAGGATGAATAGTGCAGGAACAACATGGGGTAGCGAGGGAAAAAATTGGGTAAAGGATAGAAGAAGTGCCTTCGGTGCTGTAGACGCATGCGTAAGAGTCTTTGGTCAGGATTGATTTTTATGTGCCAGAAGGTTGTAAAGGGTTTTTCATGCAGGATGTAGGCACGTGGGTAAGTATCACTTAAGGAAGTTAGATTTAGGGAAAAAAGCACACATTTAATGTCAAAGTATGGTGGTAGGTGGTATAGCATTTAATGTTGGAAATAAGGAAAAACTATAAATACAAGGTTCGGAAAGTCAATTGATACCTTATGATTACAAAGTGAAAGAAAATCTTGCGAACTAGAGCATCCAGAGATAAATTTGTGTGAAGAAAGGAGAATCCGAAAAAAATGAGTGTGTATCTAGAGTAGATATGCGAACCAAAAGGAATGGGTACACGGGCGTGAGGAAAGGTTCTGTGAAGAGCGTTGTCTTATGGAAGGTTTTCTTGGTTAGGGTTTGGTATATAGGACACAAAGAAAGGAGGATTTATTACAGAATTTGAAGCTTTGGAATGAGATTTGGGATTGAGGAGAGTAGCATAACAGAGTAAGAGGAAGGAATTGTAAGTTCATCCTGAACAAAAGAATGACACCAAGGAAACCAAATGCTTCACTGAAGAAAAAAAGGGCAAGGGCAAGGGAAAGGAAATATCTGCCATCGTGAGCACCAATGAAGAATGGCACATAGAAATGTAGTACCTAGATGGGGTATTGCTAGGAAAAGAGTTAGATTCACACTTGTAAAATATGGTCGTGAGTGATTATAAACATCACATGAGCACAACTGAGAAATAAATTGCATTAGAGTTGGTTGGACCTACTAACAAGAGGACACCAGACAGAATTCCCATTTACAGTGACGAGGTAAAAGTCAAATTGGAGAAGGCTGGATTATTGTAATTGTAAGAGTTTCCCTACTTTGGAAATCCTGGGTGTCTTTATCAGTGGCTGATGTTGTGCATGCATTAGGATCATTTTTATTTCATGGGGCGTAAGATGTGCATCACACCACAACTGATATCCAAGTTCATGGGCCTCAAATGTGAAGGAGATAACATTCACGATAATCTGAGAAACAAGGAGGCTATCAAGGAGACTGTAGCCACGTATGACTAAAAGAAGGGGCCACGATACTTTGACATCACTGAGATACTAGACCCAGTGATGAGGATGACCACACACTTGGTCACCAAGCTTAATGACCTAGAATAATGGACACAAGTGAATAAGGCATGACTAAATATATGCCGAAATATATTAGAAGGAACCATATATAACTTGTCCGCTTTCATCGTGGATGAAATTATAAGTAGCACATAGGAGGGAGAGAAGATACTATTTGGTAACATCCTCCTCACCATTGTATTTTTAGAGATTGGAGTTCCTGATGGGCCAGAAAAGTTTGTTTGGGAGTATCCAGAAGAGAATCCCTCACTCGTAAAAAGGTTTATGAAATACACTTGTGAAACCATGACATCCGCTCACAAGGCGTTCCTGGAGAAATGGTATAAGCAAATGCATGACACATTTAGGGAAGAGTGGAGGATCCCAGAGTAGTTTCCCACACTCCTGGATAGAGAGGTAGAATTTCCAGTATACCAATAGTTATATATTGGCATATTTACATTCATAGATGGGAATATGAGTCCATGGTGCAAGCTACCCTTCTCCTTCACTGCACAATACTTCTAAGCCAAAGTTAATCAGTTCAAGGAGGCCAAGAGACTAAGGTTTGACCTTAGTGAGGTAGATATAGACCATTGCAAGCTGTGCAAGAATCTCATCTACCCAAAGAAGAACATGTACATGGAGAGATATGTCTTCCACAAGATACAAATGATGAATATTTTAATGCTATCGATTGAAGGAAGGACCACAACAAGGGTGTATCTACGCATAAGGATTTTTTTTGAAAAATGTGCTTACTTGGAGAATGATGTCTCCATCCTTGAAGACCTTACAAGAAGGAAAAAGGCGGTGCCTAGAAAGAGAGAAAGAGAAGAGGTGTAGAAGGTACCAAGTTTTCAAACCACACAAACAATGAGTGTGCCGGAGGAAAGCGCTAAGCGTAGTACTTACAAAAAATGAAAGAAGCCTCCTATCAAGGAGAAGACCCCAAAAGAAGAGGTTCCAGAGCATGAAGATCCCCTCACCTATGAGGAATCACCAATTAAAAGATCACCTACTAAGGAGAAAGAAAATGAAGAATCTTCTGTATTGGAATCCCTAGTAAGGAAGAAGCAGAAGGTGACGGATGAGGCCGAATCAGAATAAATGGAGAGACTAGATGCCTACATCAGACAAAGGGATGATGATGAAGAAATTGGAGGAGAAGACCATCCTATCTATGAGATACATGATTCTGAGGAAGAAGGAGATGAGAAGTATAACAAAGGAGATGAGGAGAAGGAGGATGAAGAAGAAATTGAGACTCAAGGTAAGGGGGTAAGTGGAGAATAAAATACAAAGGATCAGAGGACCCCAAGCCTCATGAAGAAATAGGTAGATGAAGAAGAGAGAGATAAGTGGTAAAAATCATCAAGGACCTGGTAGAACAAGAGGTTGAACGCAACATAGATGTAGTGATGAAGGAAGTTGAGGAGGAAAGCATAGGAAAAGAATATGGTAGTATATGAGGAGATCCGAGTTTGGTTGTAAGCTTTTCAAGGGCCACATGTATAGGGAGGAAGAGAACAGAAGAAACACAAGGTCAAAGAATGGGCTACATCAATGACCCAAACAAGGTGTTGCACACACGCTTCCAGAGCACCATGCCAATGGAAAAAATCTTAGCCATGGCTTCATTTGATGAGGAAGGTGCATACCCTCAGAAAAGGAAAATGCTATCATGGGAATTTGAGCCCCACATTGATGAGCCTGAATTTGAAGTGAGCCAAGAAGCATTATTGAAGGTTCCAAAAAAAAAATGGAGTAAACCCCTTGGTAGATTCCCGACAATTATCAGAGGAGAAAATATGCAACGCGCTTAAAAAATTCTCAATTGAGGTTGAATCCAGGATCTTCGAAAGAAATGATAGGGTGAAGATCCTAGAGGTAGAGCTTTAGAAAAAGGAGGAAGAGCTCCTTGAGAAAAGAAAGGACCTAAAGTTGGAGGAACTAATAAAATCTTAGTTAAGGTGTGAGTTAAAGGATGAGAAGGAAAGAGTGCGTGAGGCATACAAGAAGATAGAGATGATCATGGATGCCATTGTCTTAAAGCATCCAGACTTGACACCACCTGCTAAAAATAATGGATCATCCTTACAACTCCTAGAGGACTTGAACCACATACTCAATATGGAAAGGAAGCCACTTGCCTTAGAATCCACAGAAGAGGTGTTGACACACCAATAAAAAGAGAATAAGATGAAGGTTATGGAATTTTTCTGCTTAATAGAACAAGATCCTTGCCGATGTAAAATCCACCATGCAAGTTGTTGAGGCTGCCTATGACAATTGCACAGATAGGGATAAAGTGGAAAGTATCTTAGTTGCCACCCATGAAGTGGAATTCAAGGGGTTCCAAGAAAAGAACAAGGAGAATAGGGCTGGGTGAAAAATGTTTTTAGCCGAAGTGGAAAAGAAATCAGAGGCCATTAAGACCTTGTGGGGATCAATCAAGAATTGGATAAAGGAATTGTACCCTCAAATCACAAGGAGGATGGATGCACTTGAGGATTTGGGCAAACAATTAGAGGAGATCATGGAGATAATAAGTGCCAAGGGAGAGGAGATGAGTTTTGAAGAAGTGAGCACCTTGGTGGGTGACCTCTGTCAACAAGCTCAAAATGAGGTCGACGCTTGGGGAAAGTTAGAAGCAGAATTAGGGAAGGATTTCCCTCTCCTCCTCTAGAAATAAATAAATTTCCACATTCTTTCATTCTCTTCCCCATTTCTTCATTCCTTTATTCTTCCATTCCAACCATTTGTAAGGATCCTCCATTCTTTATTTATTTATTAAAGAGTGTTTTCAAGGATAGAGAATAGGCATAGTGTGGGGTGATGTTGGGCCCCAAAATATTGGCTAAGGATGGGAAGGTACATGGGCACATGGGACCTAGTTGGAGAATGGCGCATGGGTTGAATGTGCACAAGAAAGGGTTTGAAAAGGAGGTTTTAAAAAATATGACACACATGCACAAGGTAATACAGGTTTTTTACTTAGCCATATTCGGCACCCCATATAGCACACGAAAAAATCATGACCCTTGTGGATAAGGTGCCATCTTGGCAACTATGGGATTAAAAAGGGAATATTCCAAGCATGCGATGGAAGGTTCTAGAAGAGCATCGTCATACATAGTGGAGAGCTCAGATCTATGAAGGCATGCTCCCATGGAGGACCACTTCGACACTTGGTGACCGATTTGTAACTTCTAGAAGGCATGGAGATGGGTGCTAAGGTTATAAATACAAGTGCTCGATAGAATAAATATATAGAGGGTGAAGCAAAGAAAAGTGATGCAAAGCCCTCCAGAAATATAATGGAGGATGTTATGGGTTAGGGATTAGGAGAGCTCTATGAGCGATGACACATTTAGAGGGATGGGTTTTCATTCTTCTTTGTAATATGATGAGCATAATATAGCTCTGATGCATGACTTGGCTCTGCATAGTTATATGAGGATCTATTATGACCTCAAGGGATGTAATGTGGGTTATTAAATATGTTAATATGAATATAATGCTCTGTTATAAATCATCTATGTGTTCAGAAGTATAATACTTATGCATTTCCTTTCTGTATGAACCATCTCCATATGATGCTTTTTATTTGTTTTTTCTACATACAATGATATGAAAACTCATTCTAAGTTCTTAAGAATGTTGTATAGTTATTTTTTGTCCTGTATTTGATTATATGTCCTAAGATGATGCATTCTCATGAAACTCACATAAAGGAGAGACTCGGTGCCCACGCATGCCTCGGGTGAGCACTCAACACATGTTGGGTGATAGGTTGGTGCACATGGGATTAGAATATTGGTTTAAGGGTATAAAATATAACTACATCACAACTTCTGTGGAATTTTTTTGACATAGTTCCATTACATTGAAGAACACCCCCCTCTTAAATGAGAGATTTTACAATATATAGAAGATGAGAAAAGAGAGGCAAAAGAGAAACTTAAAATTATACCCCCACCCACCAACAACAATCATTAATTTTCTAGAAAAGAGCATGGGAAACCTACAAAACTCATTACCCAATGTCCTTTTCCTTGTGGAGGAAGAAAGACAACCATACTTCATTAAATATGATTTTAGCTACATGGAATTGTGCATATTTAAATGTTGGAAGTGTTTTTCCTATTTAGCCCACCTAATAATAACAAAATTAGATTTTTTGGATTCCATGATGTAGTACTCAGAGATACATTTCCAAAAAGTCCAAGTTTTTGAAATTTGGTGTACCAGGGAGTGAGATATGGCCATGCGGATATGGAGAGTCAGGGAGGAACACGGGTTCCTAATACTTCATCATAGTCCACATTTAAATCTATTTTTTCTTACTATATGGATATTTTGGATATACGGGTCACAAAGCATACTTAGGAAATAGGGTCTTGAGTTCCTTCCTTTTCCACCTTCTCCACATTACCCAAGGTTGTGTATGTTAATCGGTGATTTGGGCCCATAGGTTGAACTCTAGAGCTTTTCCACCCTGAGCATTTTTTCCTGCATCGATCCCGCCTTCCGTAATGAACTCTTTCTTCATTTTTTTCCTCCTTCCTTTGTCTTCGTTTTGTAGATGCTTGTGGCCTAAAGGGAACTAGGTGGTTCACAAAACTAGTTTCATCCCTATAATGTTTTTTCGATTCCTACCCCACCCACACAACACTATGCTCGCCACTTTCTTTACTTTGTGGATCATAAGGAGATGCGGGGAAATAAGGGTTCAAAGGAACTTGTTCCACCTGTTCCACTTTTATCTGATCCACTTGTACCACACTAAAATTTAAATTCATTTATATTACGGCTATGAGACCAATGTGAAGAACTCTATTCCCTGAGAAACTTGTACCTTGTGCTCTGCCGGAACCTGCAAAACTACAAAACACTAATTTTGACCTAAATTATTCAAATTTCTCAAATTTTCTAAGTGTTTGAAATTTTATGGATTTGAGGAGTAAGGAAAAAATAAATAAATGTCTAGAAATCATTCCAAGTGCCCATAACATGAAAAATACCTGAATTTGTAGATTCTTCATGGATCTCCATCAACTGCCCAAGTCTAATTTTTTCCAAGTTAGCTAATTTTGGCAGGGGAGAATATTGGATAACAAATACTACACATGACTATTTTCCCACATGTGTCATTATATTTTATCCATGTATGATAATGTTTACTTTAAGGTTATAATGTATGTACTTTGTGTTGCAATATAATTACAACATACACGAGTGATATGATCTCTTGTGCAGGAAAAATAAGAGTATCAAAAGGGTCATTAGGAGGTTTGATTTTGGGGAAGATAGTGTAAGGAACACATTTTGAGGTAGTGTAGATGGAATTTCATTAAGCATATAAAAAATATTTGGCCTATTCATATGATCATCATGTATTGGCCTATCATCATATGTAGATTCTAGAGTAAAATTCTTAAAAATCATCTTAGAAATAATGTGAATCAAGAAAAAAATTGGAAGAATCATCAAAATGATGTGTATCATTTCCTTATTCACAAGAGAAAAGAGGAACATTGCAAGCATTTTTTAATAATTTTTCATTTCAAAAGACTAAGAGAGAGGAACATTTCCCCCATTAGTATCATTTTCCACTTCAAGAAAAGAAGATAAAGATATATTGAAATGATGCATAACCTTTTCAATTTCTAAATAAGAAGATAGAGGGATATCATATTTATTCACATCATTTATCATTTCAATAGTGGAAGAGACATCATAGTTTTTTTCATCATTTTTCATTTTAAAAGATGAGAGACAAATATCAAAATAATTCATATACTTTTTTTTATTAAACTAGATGAAAGAGGAACATTGCAATCATTGTAACATATTCTAAAAAATAAAGAGGAATCTTGTCTTCATTTTTATCATTTGTGATATTATTGTGCTCTAGACAAGATCTTCCACTAGATTTAAACTTTATTGTATGATCTATAGAAGGTATAAATACTTGCATCACTTCCTCCATCACTATAATTGTCATTATAGTCATCATAATCACAATCATAATAACCATCATCACAATATTTATCATTAATATCATTATTTCTAGTTGTACATTAACAATTTGATAACCATAATTAAAGGGCATGATATGCGTGGAGGAATGGTTAACTACTTCCTCACCACTAAAATCATGACTACTATGTAGGAATTATAGGTATTTTACTACTGTAGACACTAAAACTGGAAAAAATCCATTTACATCATGCTTTTATTAGAATTATATATACACGAGTTCAAGAGCTTGAAACTATATATTAGTGGCATACTCTACTCTCCTCCATGTTTTTATTGCTTGATTATATCATTTATGATGATTATTTTAATATAATTTTATGATTTTATGTCACATCATAGAGGCCTTTGTAATTTTCCTTTTTTGACTTTATTCGCATATGGTGTCAGTTTAAAACCATATAGTGGGTCCAGAGCCGTACCCCTGGTCTCAGACCTTCCATTAATTTTTAGAACCTTTAGATATTCACTTTAATTTGATTTATGGGTCTCTTATTCACTATATTTTATGAGCTTAGATATGTTTGGGTCAGCCTTTTCCCACTACTAAGGTTTTAATATCAAGAGAATGAACTCATATATTTACAAGGTCTAATACAAACATTTACTATGTAGAAAGAACTTATCTATCTACAACATACTGAACTAAAAGATAAAGAAGCATTGTTACACATCTACATATCACAACATAAGAGGGAATAATTTTGATTTCTTCCATCAACACACAAGGTTTTGAATGGGATGAAGTATCTTAGTCCACTATTGGTGTGGAAACATAAGGGTAACACTAGGATAAGGGATAGTTGTATACAAAACAACACAAAACACTAAGATAAGTACATGGAGTTTGAAATGTAATAAAAAAATTGATGACTGACATTCAGGATGACTGTAGAGGTTATTCCAACTCAATCATTTACATTTATTTTCCATCTAATGTGTGTTTGAGTGTATTTCATTATAGATAGGGTTTATTGTGGAAGTATAGGTGCAAAATATTGGGTTCGGTGTGACACTGGATATTCCAAAAGGTGAAAAAGAGTGTCACATAGTGACATTGAGATTTTTAAACCCCCATTTTGTATAGGTCCAAAATAGTATAGTATGGATAGTTTGTGTTGTACGGTCCCAAACGTACCATATTGTTTTGACCCAGAAGCTCCAGCAGTGCAGTAAAATACTTCTCTAGTTCTTAGGAATCTGTTTCTATTCTAGATCACTCTTCGACATAGTCTTCAATTAAACTAGTTAAGTGAATCCTTTTTTCCAAATCCAATTTTTATTGCTTTAATTTCTCCCTTAGAATTATTTCCATGTTTGTATGTTTGTATATGTATTTAAGACAATCATTGTACACATTATTTACTATTTAGTTTGTGCATTATCAACCATCTTAGTTAATAACTTTTAATTAGGGTTGATACATTTAGTGAACCTGATTTGATTGAATCCTTAACCTAATATATGATATTTATAAAATTCCCATAGGTTAGACCTACTGATTTTTAAATCCTAGTGTTGTCTTAGGGTAAACGTTCTTCTGGTTTGTACTTAAGTGTTTCTTGTGTGTGGTCATGGCTTATTTTTAGGATTTGTTGATACATATTGGCTACTATCCTTTTAACCAGGTCCATAACACCTATCCAGATGTAGATAATGTTACTCCATCTTCACACTCTCTTAGGGATGATGTATTTTTTGATGTTGACTTATATCCTTGTTGTTGAAAATTAATTGATCATTCTCCCCACCTTTGTATATCACCTCCTATAGATGTTAATAGAAACACCTTTTTGAATGACATCAATCACTTCCCACCTATTTCCACTCATATAGACCATAGGGATAGTCTTACATGTTAGAATAGTGAATATGACCAATCTCCCCCATATGTAGATCATGACACCAATGCCATAGATGATAAAGATTTTGGTGATGATGTTAGTGTTTCTAGTGCACATACAAATGATTTGCCTTCTATTTACACATTGATTGATGGTTTCCCTTTTGATTATGAAGATTAAATGATGCATTATAATTTCAACCATGATGATGCCATGAAAGATGTTTCTAATTCTAATGAATTAGATGACAATGCTTGTGTTTCTACTCTTTCTCTTGAATACAAAAATAACGAGCTTGATTGTAACATCTCTAGTCTACTTGCACATATTAATCATTACACTTATATTATTCCATTTAAATGTAAAATGAATGATGGTTTCTCTAATGTTCCCATTTTTTATGAATTCCAAAATTCTATTAAGAATAATGTTTTGGATGATACACCTTATGTTTCTACTTCTCCTCCCATAAAAAAGTGTGATGTTTTTATTAGTACTTATCCCCTTCGACTTGTAGATACTAATGTTCATAGTAAAATTGTTAGCAAAAATGAACACGACAATTTTATTTTAGTGGAAAATAACACACATGTTGATATAACTCCTACTATAACTACCTTGCCTATTGTTGATGTTGATATCCCTTTAAATCCAATCCATGAGATTAAGTCCATTTGACCCATGCCAACTTCAATTGATTCATCCCTCAATCATACTCATATACCTAATGATGTTACAATGCATATTAATAATGGTATAGTGTAACCTTTAAATGAGCCACTAAGTTATTCTATCATAACTCATCAAGAGATGCTTCCTCTTATCCATGTGGTAGGTGAGATACAAAGAAACTGTCAAAAATTGACTTTAGAAAGAAATTCCTATTAAGTTAGTGTTGATTATAATATTACTATTGGAAATCCTATTCCACGTAGAATATTTCAAATGTCATTCTATAGAAATTATTTCATACCTTCATTTCACTTGTTTGAGGGTACTACAGATCCACATATATATTAAGCATTATACATCAACCACAAATCATTATGACAATGATATGATGTTTCTTAAGGTTTTCTCTAAGAGTCTCATTGGTGACACTCTCTCTTGGTTTACTCACCCTACTTTTGGATCTCTGGGTACTTTTGTATATCTTTAGGATGCATTCTTAGCTCATTTTAGTTTTAATAGAGGCCCTAAGGATACAAATGAGAGTATATCTTCTTTACATCAAGGTCAAGTTAAATATATTTCTAGTTATATATTACATTTTAAATAAAACATGAATTTAATTATATATCAACCTAAGGACATATAGATGCAATTCATATTTTTTAAAGGAATTACAAAATATCTCAAAGAAAAATTACATTATGATACTTGTGATTCATTCCATTACCTTTGCTTATGTATTATTGATTTAGAACAATATATTATGCTAGCACATCAGCCTAAGCCCTTAAATGTGAATGTTACAACTAATTTTGTAGCACATGATTATGACACATGTCAACATCCTAATGATAATCAAGTGAAAGTGTCACATCATGGTAATAATTTTTATTATCCTAATCATAATCAATGAGTATGAAAACCATCTCCTCCTAAATGGAATCCCGTCTATTTTGATAAGGATTGTGATAGGCCCCATGACATCCTACTTACATTAATTCACAAGAGAATGATTCGATTACAGCATAATGATCATATCCCTCCTCATAGGCTTGAATGTGAGAAGGATAATCCATTTTGAAACTTCAATAATATTTAATGAACAAAATGACAATGATTTTTTATGAGTTAGATCTTAATATTAAGTTATTATAGGACAAAGATATCATTTTTTATAACACACATCATGGATATATATCTACTTCACTTCCTCCATGGTATTGACTAGTAGGCAACATTACACTTGATGAACATGTTTATCCATTTAGAAATATTTCTCACCTTGACACTATTCCTACATAAGAGAAATCACAAACTATCTACAAGTGGGTTAATAAGGAGCAAGGGCTTTTTCCCAAAATTTTCACATGTGACATCAACCGAACCTTTTCTGCTATCCACCGTTCATCTCGTCAAGTTAAAACTTCACGTATAGTCTCTCTCATGTATATTTTGTACCATACATAACTCATCCACATTACAAAATTATATCACACCATATATTCAAGCCATATTTTAACTTATGACCTTCATACTTGGTCTCTTATGGTAATATTAAAGGATCACCCTTCATTATTATGAATAGGTTTCCTCACTTTCTATGCCCACAAGGACTGAGGTGGGGTCATGAATACCTTGTTGTATCACATGATCATGTTAGTCATATACTATTTTCAATAGACCATCATCACATGTGTTGATTTCTTCAATAGGTAATATCACACTGAATAATATTATATAATTAACATACATACAATTATCATAAGTTCATTTCATCTATCAGTTATATAACAATGAACATTATGCTGCAATTAATCATATACATTGATCACCTAATCAACTATCTATCTATCATTGTAACACAAAAAATGTACTAGAATCTAAAATATATTTATATATTGCATCTAAATTCTATACAACAATGGTGTAGCAAGCATATATCATCATACACATAGTGTTAACCATCAAAACTCTTAGTCTATACATTTATTAGTTTTAGTGAGCTAGAGGATCCTCTTGATCCTTGGTGTCCTCTGGATCATAACCTATCCTGATAGTGTGACAATTTATCTTGCAATGTTACAATCTCTATTAGTACTAAAGCATACTGTGCAGGTGACTCAACTAGTATCACCAATAAAATCTATGAAAAATCACCCCTATGTTGGCCTACGAGATGCCTCACTAACTCAACACGATTCTCATCCCTTTGGCACTACAAGACCACACAAGTGGCTACCATACCTACTACCAGGTCAAATAAATAGGTCTTCTCGCCTTCAATGTCATTTAATATCTCAAGTCCACTAGTGATAAGGTCCCCTGGAACATTATGGAGAAAAACATGAAGTGAGGCATCCAAAATGGTGGTCAAGTAAGTGTCACCTACAATCATCACAATACACATATTAGGCATCATAAATTTCCAACCAAACAATAATATATTATCAAGAAACAACTCAATCACAATATATACTTATGTTTAGATACTACCATTGCTATTGCATTCCCACTGGGGTTATTTCCTTCTCTTCCTCCACCTTCATGAAGAGTATATTGAGCTTCATTTACACCACCAAGTGGTGTACCTCCATTTGGGCCTCCTACTAATATCAAGAACAAGAGAAATCATTGATGCTCAACCCAACTTGTATAGGTTGTGATACAAACCACATCATCTCTGACAATCACCGCTATTATTAGATCCACCCCCTTGTTGGGGGTGGTAGTAGGTTAGGCACTATGGGCCTAAGATGATCCCCATATCTATGGGATCCATGTGTGGAGTCCCTCTATGGGTATAGTAGTGGGGAAGCTCTTATATGATCTTGAACTAGCGGGTCACTATCTCATAATGAGATAATTCCCCATACACGAGGAATCAATCCTATAACCACATAGTCTATTAAATACACTTGAGCTCCATAACATCCTCTAGCCACCCTGGAAAGTCACTATATGGTCTCCAAATAATGTCCACCGATGTCACTATATCAAATATTGATCTATAAGTCATAATATCAAAAATTCACCTCTTGGGAAAGACCAATCACGCTATCACTATATTTGGATGTTCTTAATAAATCCATGGCCCACCTATGGGCCGCATGTAAAAAAATGCTCATAAGACAAAATATTCAATAATGTGATAGTTGTCACATAACCACTGTCACTCTTTAAAATGAATTTATAAATATCTATACAAGTGTGATAACATACATCAACCCCATGTATATCAGGTCCGATGATCCTCAATATACTAATAAATATACCACATCCTATATGATGTCAAATACACACAAATCCAATAATACTACAATATATTTCTATAACTGCAGAACCCTGAGTGTCACAATAGTGCTCAATATAATCAAGGGATATCCTAAATAGTATCTCCCAAAAACCCTCATATGATACAATGTATATGTAGGAAACACCTATACTCTCTCTCTCTAACCAACGATAATGGGATTATATCGTATTATCGATGATAATGTGATTGTTATCTCCCCTGTTACGAGCTAGAATGTGCATGTGTTGATATTCCACCACTCACACAACACTGTAATTAGGTGCATGTTTGGGGGAATAGTCCCCAACCATGCTACATGATGAAGCCTTTCTCTTTCTAGTATGTGTCAACCAACATTATCCATCCCTAGGGAAAATAAGGTATCCATGATTCACCCAAAATGAAACTCTCTCACATACACATCTCTCTATAAACAAAAACCAACAAAAAATATCTATCAACACTTTTTTCCTACCAAATATTCCTCATAAAATTATCAAAACATGCTCTAAATCCTGTTAATTACCAATATAATAATATTATAACTTGGGTCAAAACGGTAAGGCTTTGGTCAAACCCGTATAGTTTTAGGTAAGAACTATACGGTTCTATACCTAGGTCCAAAACTTTGTCATTTGATCCGTTTTCATTTTTTTTTACAAAATTATTTAAAAATTGACAAAAATAAGGATATCTCCTTCTAAAATTATTCATTAAATGCACTCATAATCTCATCTATCGTATGATTCTAGATGACCTCTATGACTCTCTTAAACCATGAAAGAACTGTGTCTCTAGGCATCGACATCCTTCTTGTCTTAGAGAATTATTATCAATTACTAAATTAGAAATGAAAAATAACTTTCATCTTCTCTATTTGCCTACATAATATAGTACAATCTATTCAGTAACAAATCATGCATCTCACTTTGACTATGGTTTAAATCTCCACTAATACTCCTGTCACAATGTGGTCCATATCTTGAGGCATGTTCCTTTGTTTCACATGTCACCTAAAGTGTTGAATTCATGATTTTAGGAAATCCCATACCATATCATCATTTTTCTATATCGTACACACTATGAGAATGTGTGCACATGTTCTTGTATATATACGATACATCCTCTATGTACAATTATATTCTCCATCTTATTGATTCTCTCAAATATTACAAACTATCATATAATCAACTCAATAAGTTTTCTCCTTCAATTCCTATTACACATACAGAGTCTACTTTATATTATTCTGAATCAGGTGACATGGTTCCTCCATATCCATTTCGCCAAAGGGGGGAAAATATAGGGCCGACTAAACATGTTCATCCACATCTTATATCTATGAATTTTAGAAATAAAGCACTAGTTGTTTGGTCACACAAGACCACCCTGTGTTACCTACAACTCTTAAAGAAAATTTATATGCAAAACACCCATGCAAGGCCAATTGTATTCTCTCAGTCATATTGTTTCAACATAATCTCATGATCTAATAAATCATAATTCAATCATAGAAGTACATTATATAAAAACTAGTTACAAATGCCATAATGCAATTGTACCTTATAAGCATAGGGGAAAAAGAAAACAATATTTATATATAAGAATATATAAAAATTTCACAATTTCTGACTTTATAACCATGCGTTATATGATGGGGGCAATGAGACGTGTTGGCATGATGTCCTAATAGGTGTTGTCATTGATGCAATTCCACATTAATGAAAAATTTAATGTTTTATGATAATTTCATGATGTTGTATATAATGTTAACATATTGGTTCATGTATTTATCAACTAGTACAATAGGATTCAGTGAGGTTCTCTTGCCCTAGCAAGCCCATACAGGTGCCTAAGAGGTGTAGCTTGGAAGTATGAGCTTCCCAGTTACTTGGGAAACATATTTAAATGATGTATAACATGATTTAAGGGTGCTTGAGCACTCACAGTAGTGGTATGACACATGTACATGCGGATCACATGGTTACATGTGCTTATTGGGAGCAGTTATGCTTGTTTGGAGGTGTGCCAGATTATTTTGGAGCTATATGAGCTCATTGAATCATGAAATAAGGTGTATCATTCCATATGAGTTATGTCTAGGTAATGTGTAGAGGCTACTTGATGAGTTATTGCACTATTTTAGTTGACTCTAGCTTCTATAATGAGGATCTAATATGCAAGCATAGGTAAGTCTTAGTGATTGAAGAGTTTGAGCCATGGAATTTATATTATGATGATTGGATATGTTAGAGGGATGATTCATAGTTCTTTCCAAAAAATTTCAGGTTTCCTTGATGATATTTTTGTAAGTTATGACAGTTTATGTTAGACATGGTCAAAAATAATTGAAAATCAAGCTCGAATTTGAACTTCAGAGGATTGTTGTGAATAATGTTATTTACATGGCACATTTTTCCTTTTAGGGATACTTCTAAGGTGAGTTTATAATGTTTCACAAAAATAACGAGGTCATTTGATCCTCATGTTTTTATGAACGAATGTTAAGATGGTTAAGAGTTCCAAAACCCTAGTTAAACCCTAACTAGGAGTAGTTGGCAAAAAGTGAAGTATTGTGACCCATTTTTTATTATTTCATCAAAATTTATGATTTTATGTTGTAGATAACTCTTTCATATTTCCATAAATGTATGGTTGAGGTCATGGTCATGAGTGGGCCCCACCTAAAATAACATTTTCTAAGAAATAAGGTTTTAGGACCATATGGTCCAAAGGAGTAGCATGAAAAATTGATGGTTCATGATTATTGGGAGTTTTTATTTATTTCCACAGAGGTATTAGAGTATGTTCATGCATGTTCATGGTGTTTTTGAGGTTCAAACATGTTGACTAGTCAAAGGGTAGTTTTGAGATCTCAAAGAGTAGGGTTCAGTAAGATGGTCATAACTTGAGCTATAGGTAGAGTTTTGAGATTATTCAATTTGTTTTGTAAATTAGATTTAGAGATATTTATAGTGATATATGTATCATTTGACATAGTTTAGAGGTCATTATTTTAGCAAGAATATTTTTGGCAGTTCAAGACATGATGTGTTCTAGTAAAAGTTTGGTGCTATTTTAAGCATGAGATGGATTGGGTGATGCTTCCTATTACTTGGAATATGAAGAGGTATGAAGTTGGAATCTAATGAATCTAATTGGAGGTATTGAATTCTTGTATAAATTATTTTATGAGCTATCATTTCGAAACATCTTTTTTGGTAGGTTGATCTAGTGAAGGTAAATGATTCTATGGTTTTAAGTGAAGGATGTTTCATGAATTATAACTTTCTTAGAAGTGTTATAAATGTTTTTAAATTTATTTTGAGTGGTCACATGGAATTTTTTAGTTTAAGAGAAGTGATTTGGTGATCAGGTGAAGTTTCGAAGGTGCTGAAGGGTGAAAGAAATAATTGTTCTAAGAAGTGTAAAGGGAACTCGGCCTAGTAAATGAAATAATATGATTGGTTGATATTAATTGTGACCATGTATGAATGTTTTATGACATTTAAATCATATTTAATGGTTACTGGGTCATGAAAAAGTATTTTACTAATGTAAGGGCATTTTAAAGAATGTGCCCATGGGGTTTTGAGCCATTTTTGGCACATGTAATGAGGTTTTTAGCTAGGATGACCTAATTATGTCACTTGTGACTGTTGTATTTAAAATTTAAAATTTTTCCTCGATTTATTGGTAAAAATAAATTCATGGAAAAATTTGTGCCTAATTTTGAAATGTGGAGAAACATATAAAATCATGTGTTTGGGTGCTTTTTGAAACTAGTTGTGTGTGTGCATATGGAGTGACCTAGGTGAAGTGTGATTTTAGGTTTTTGATCATGATTTATAGATGAAACAAGTGTGATTTAGGTTGAGAAAAATTATAGGACATGAGAGTAAGAGTTTGATGATTTTTAGTGGGTTTGAAGAGCTTGCTTTGTGAAGTGTGATCACCTAGGGTTTGAGTGAAGAAGTGCAAACTGAATATTTTATTTCCATCAGTTGTGGTAGAAAAAATCAGATATATACACATCATAAGGTGTTTTAGTTGGTTCTTGATCATATTGGGGGGTTGTATCCTTCTTGTGGAGTTGGCACTTCACAAAATTAGGGGTTGGTACTCCTTGTACGGTTGGTGCTCTACTAAACTAGGGGTTGGTGCTACTTGTGAGGTTGGTGCCTCAATAAATTTAGAAAAATATCAAAATAAGGTTGTGTTTTAGTGGGTTTTCTTCCCCTTGATGGTTTCCCACTTATATCTTGTGTTCTTATGGTGTTTCTTTGCTTTCACGGCTACATGTTTTATTGATGGTTTATGGTGTGCACACATTAAGAGTCAAATAACTGGTTATTGTGAATTATATACTTATGGTATTTTGAGTTTGAGATATGAAATAAAATTTGAAGTTTTTATAAGGAATGATTAACCCCCCTCTTAGTCCATTGTGCTTCTAACAATTGGTATCATAGCGGGTCCTTTTTGTAGAAGTTTGACAACTTGAAAGGAGAGTTTTGAAGTAAAAAATGCATAACATCACTACAATTGGAAATCCACCACTATTTTTTGGAGTGAATTATAGTTTTTGGAGAATAAGGATGAATACTTTCATCATGGCACAAGGTTTTGATGTTTGGGATGCTATAAAAAAGGCTTATGTTCCTCCTACAAACCATCCAAACATTGAGAAAGAAAAGAATTACTATATAAAAAAATCAAAGGCTTTCAATAAAATCCTAAGTGGATTTGGAGAATCATAAATGGGAAAAGTGATGCACTAAAAAATTGCAAAGGAGGCATGGATCAAACTTCAAGTTGTCTAAGAAGGTGATTCAAAGGTAAAAATTTCAAAACTGTAAACTTTTAGAAATTAGTTTGAAAGTCTTAAAATGAATAATAACGAGTCAATTGATACATACCTTCTTAGATTTGATGAAGTTGTGAATAACATGAAGGGATTAGGAGATGAAGTAAAATAAGAAGTTGTGGTTCAAAAGGTTCTATGTTCCTTTAATTCTAAGTTTGATTCCAAGGTTTCTGCTATTGAAGAGGTAAAATATTTGACCACTTTGAAATTGGATGAGTTTCATGGTACTTTGACCACTTATGAATTAAGGATAGGAGAATCAAAACCAAACAAGAAGGATATTTCATTAAAATCTAAAATTAAGAGAAGAGATAAGAAGGTGAAAGATGATGATAATACTCTACAGATTGAATATGAAGAGCTATTTGCTATGATGGGTAGAATATTGAAGGAAGGTTTTGGTAATTATAGAGGTAAAATCCCTTTCAAATTCTTTAAGTGTGGAGAAGTAACACATTTTACTACTAATTTTCCTCATGGGAATGAAAAGGAGAATGATTATGTTTAAGATCATGAGGAAGAAGCTAAGAAGAATAACTACAAGTTTGGAAAAGGTAATAAGAACTTTAAGAGACCTATCTATAAAAGGGATAAAAGAAGTTTTTATTCAAATCAAGATGATGAATTTTCATATGCTAGTGGTGGTGTATTAGACTCTGAATCTGAAAATGAGTATGAAGGCATAGGTAATGAAGCTTTATTCATAAGAATATATGAGATCTTTAGGTGATGGTCCTACTCTATTAGGTGATTTTATTTCTGGTTATGAAAACTATTTAGATAAAGAATGTGAAGATGACATAGATGAACTTGAGAGTGTCAAAAGGGAAATTGAAAAAAATGAAAAAGAGAATCTAAAATTGAACTTGCATATTAAGGAATATGAAAATCAGTTTCACAAGATGGATGAGCACTATGTGATTGAATCTACAAAGCTAATTGAAGAAAACAAGTTGCTAGAAGAAAATGTGAAGTTTCTTATCTCTAACCCGTAGGATAAGGATAATTTTTGCACCAAGTATGAACAAGATATAGAGTTTTTTAGGGCTTATTTTTTAGAAAATAGTAAGAAGACTATGTCCTTGCAAAAATTTGAAAAGAGTGCTAAGGATCTAGATGACCTACTTGGAAAAAAAAGAAATACAAATTCTAGGACTGGTTTGGGATTCAAAGAAGTGCATAAGGATGAAAAAATTAAGTAAGAAGCCGGTGTTTCAAATAAAGAATCATATAGACCTGTTGAGAAAGAATAAAATAAATCATCACCTATTAAGAATAAAGAAAGATCAAGGACCATAAGACAACCCAATGCTTTAAGGTATGAAAGGTATTTTAATGGTTTTTTGTATACATGTAACGATTTTGGTCATAGGGGTAAGGAGTGTAGGAGAGAACATAGAGATAATCAACCATGGAGAAACATCAAAGATGATTATGACAAGAAGGTTATGTGCTTAAAATGCAATCAAGTAGGTCACATTGCTAGTGAATGTATGAGTTTCTCATCTAGGAACTTTTATGATCTAAACAAAAGCAATATAGTGGTGTTTTAAAACTGTAACAAGGTTGGGCATGTTTCAAAGAAATATTTTCAAGCATTCCCAGGTCAAATGAGAAGTTATTCAGGCCTTAGAGTGCAAGACTATGGCGTTCAAAGAGCTAGAATACAAGGTAATTACTTTATAAGAACATGTGAGCCAAGAAAGGACAATGTTGTCTCAACAAAAGAAATTAACACTGAGAAGAGAGCTGTAAAAAAAAATTCAGATCAGGAAAAGGAGGATGAAGGAGTTTTATAGGTTCCCAAGAAGGATTTGGACCTTTTCAAGACCTTCTTTTAGGTATCTATGGAGCTTATATGCATTCACTATGCTTCTTGAAGGTATATCAATGAAAATGAAGCATATAGGTGAGGGGGAGCTGTCTAGGTCATTATGTGTCACCTCTACAAGTTCAAGGTTTGTGTGTATATTATCCTTATAGTTATTTTTGTTCACGTTGTTGGTTTTTGTGCAAAAGTCTTGTCAATTAGTCTTGTATCTCTGTGTTGTGCTTGCAAGTAGCTTATGTGGTTTGATCATGAGTTACATAGCTATGTAAATATTCTGTGGTGAGTTGTAAATGGTATAGTATCATCTTGACTTATATCTATGAGAGTGTTAGTGGTTTATATGGTCTTATATGTCATGTCCATGCTATTTGTATCCAAATTTTTACTCTATCCCATCATTGGGTCTATGGAGATCTACACCGTCTTGTCCAAGTCTTCAAAAGGTTATATGGAGTGTCATGGAGTATGAATAGTCCTGAAAAATGTGTCATTGTATCATTTATGTGTGTGGAGTTACAAGTTTTTTCATTATATTGAAAAAGGTGTCTTGCATACAAATAAGGAGTGTTGTTAGTCCTTAGGGGTTTTTGGTTGTGTCTAGGACTTTCAAAATATTTTGTGTCTCTCTAAATGTGTCTCTCATGAATGTTCATCAATCCAAGAAGATGGAATGTCTTAAATAATATGGTGAAAGTGATCGAGTTTCAACTTGATTAGTATTTATGGAGAAAAGGGATCATTGTGACCTAAATTGCTCAATATCAGAGATTTTCCAAGTAAAATGAGACACTACAAGTATGATAGAGGTGCTCAATATGGTTACCAAATATTTTTCAAGGTGTGGATACTAGTACAGAAGTAATAAATGCAAACTATCAGAACTTTACTACCTCATTATCCTTGACTGGGTTCACTTAGTCCCCATGAGCGTTATGCATGGAAACTCACATATGAGTGGTCAAATGATGGAATTTTGGTTTGAAAATATTTACTAATCATATAAATATGTGGGGCTAGAGGAGCTAAAAATATGGAGCTCAAGGTATGTATAAAATTTGATTTGTGCATAAAAGAGTTGGAGTATTTATACATGGTGCATAGTGATGAGGGTTTGACTATCAAACCCTATCTCTTGGTTTCCTCAAGGTTAGAACTGGTATTAAAGATGTTCAAGTGATTATATATAATTTCCTTAATTGTTAGGTATGGTTGTGAATAATACTTTGTTATGTTTCACCATGATTCATGTAAAACTGGTGCATTCTACAGTACAATGGAATTAGTGATGGTGTCTCCAGTATGAAAGATGTTTTCCATCATTTTTGACATGTTTCTTGAGGTTCCTATGTTTTTGAAGTGGTTTAAAATGCTTAGAAGATATTTTGGTGGTGATATGAGTTGATAAGTGCTAGTGTGAGTTTCTTGGTACTCCTTGAAGGAGGATAAATACCTACAAGTTTAAAAGAGGTAGAGGAAGATGTTTTTAGTGGTATGGCACAAATTCTAAAGCTCATTTTCATTAGGAATATGTATGTTAATTCATAAAAATATGGTTTGCATCAAGTGGTAGTCATTGAAAGTCCTAATGGCTTGTCAAGGGTTGAAAACTTGGCCTTGTTTCACATTAGGAACGTATAGGCTTGTAGATGCTTATCTTACATGATAACCATTGTAATGAAGATTAAATGATGTTCTTAAATCCTTTGTTTGAGTTATTTATGGTGTACATGTATGGAGTTGTGTGTCTCATGGGTTATTTGATTAAGTTTTAGGCCTATTTATTAGGTCTTGAGCTCCAAGAGAAAATTGAGACAATGTTATAAGGGTTCTAGTGACAGTGGTTTGACTGGTAAGAAGTTGCATACTTGATTCTAAGGACATAGGGATTTTGATCTAACCCTAAATGAAAGTTATTATAGGTATTTGAGTGCCTCAAGAAATGTTATTTCCCCCAAAATGAAGTTTTTGTATTCATATGATGATCTCAGTCTTCTAACAATGATTGAAAATGGTGTTATTGCAAAAAAATATGTTGCTTCAGGTATGAAGAAGTTGCTCAAGTAAGTATATTGCCTCTCATATCTTGATTGGACATCTAGAAGGTAAAGATGGCCTTATCAATGCTCTTGAGGTATGATCTAAGTTGTTTATGCATGCTTAAGCCAAAAGTTGCTTATCTAAGTCAAATAGGCCTGTAAGAGACTAAAATGAAAGATTAGGACCTTGAAAAAGTTGTAAAAGTGATTTCAAGGTATGGTTCCAAGGATAGTTGATCATTTTTGTCACTATGGGTGAGAAGTAGGTTCTTTAATTCCAGGGGGAGTATTAGTTTTCCTATGTGTATGCTGAGTAAAGATGTGCTGAGCTTCAAAGTTTGTCAAAATTGATCTAAGAAGACTATTTAGGACTAATATTCCAAGGTATGGTATGAAATGTATGCATATGCCTTGTTTTTTGCATGATGTAGGACCAAAAATGATGGTTCACTGGCAGGATTGATGGAGTAATAATGAGATATATTATTTCATGTCATTTTGGAACGCTAATGGTGATGTCACCCATATTCCATGATTTTTATAGTGCTATTAAGAAGGCTAAAACATGGTTAGAGAAGAAAATGTGCTTATTTTTCATGCTTGAGAGGTGAAGAATGGTGTGGTAGCCCCTACCAAGGTGATTTTATGTTTTTTTAATAAGTTCTGATGATGATCAAATGTTTTAAGTGATTCTTCCAGGGGAAGCTTGTTTCTCACATGCCTAAAATGAAGGTGAGAATATGATTTTTGTGTAAAATCAAGAAAAATGAGCTTGTTTGAGACCTTTGTTTGATGTTTCTAAATTCGATGTTATTAGTATCATTTTTTCGGTGAAAAGTCAACAAGGTGTGTTCATCATATATTAATTTGAATTCCATAGTCAAGTTTTTTTTTTGTGTCAAAATAGTTGAAACAAATTATTAGGTCAAATATGTCTTTAGTCAAGTTGTGTTGTCGAAGTTAATAGTCAAATTGTTAAAAGAGTCGAAACATTTTTTGGTATTGTCTTAGTCAATGTCATTTTCATTTAAAAAGTAATCTCAATTTATTACTTTTTAAATTTATAGTCATTTTCAATCAAATAGGTGATTTAGGATATTCGTGTCAGAGTCAAAATTTTGAAAAATAACAAACAATTTGCCTCATGGACGCATTTTCGGTGTTACCCGACGTCCGAAAAATACATGATTTGAGTGCTGAATCATCGAATCAAGAATATTTTATATCCTCTAATAGCATAACAATTAATATTAGAGAAAGAAATATGTATTCTTCAACATTATTTACAAAAGTAAATAAACTTTGTATCACGTCCCAACTTTTCGTATTCTAGAACCTTCATTTATAAATATTGATTCAGATCATATAATATTCGTATAAATATTTTAAATAAATGTGTCATGTATTTTCTTGTAGTTGTCAAAAATAATAATCCACCCATATGTACATTTTTTATTAGATAAGGTAAAAATAGGGATCATCTCCCAGGGGCCTTACAAAGGAGGAAACAACAAAATGGAGAAGAAAACAACTAGTAAAAAGGAGACAGAAAGGTCCATAAGGAGTTAAACAAGATTAAATCTTACAATGAAAAGCCAAACCATGAGCAAAAAACCATAGGCACTATACGAAACAACTAGAAAAAACAAGACTGAGATAGGTCACAAAAAGTCTGCCAACTATCCAAGACAAGAAGATCATTTAAATTTTAGGGGAAGCTTCCTTGTTGTGAACATGAATATATTTGTTGAGTTCCTCCTTTTTTCTCATCTCAGTCATATCGTCTTCCAAAGCTTCCTCAGAGCTGCTCATACACAAATTGAAATTTCTCTTTTTCATGCCCTCCTCCATCACGTCCATCCTGTCACTCAATTTTTTGACCTGTTTCTCCAACATAATAATCTTCTGATTGGAATTCACTTGGGATGAACAATTTCTTTTGGAATCTTGAATGAATTCTATCATGGTTTCCCGATAGATGGAATTTATCTCCTCCATAACCTATATAACCCTATCTAAATACTGAACCTTGTTGATAAACCCCTCAAGATCTTTGTCACCACCATTTATACCCTTGTTCCTGGAAGTGCTAGCTTCAACTCTTCCTTCCATCCCTTTATCCAGTCCTTCATCCTCCATATCATTCTTATACATAGACATTTTACCGACCCTCATCTTGGTGAGGCACTCCACCAAGGTGATGTCCTCATCTTCTTCCTTATCTTTCAGGGAAATGGTAGGGATGGGCTTCCCATTCCCATACATCAAAATGATGAACCCATCATGGAGAGGTGTATTTTCCGTGTTATTCTGGAAATCCTTAAAAGAAGCAGTCAATGACATGAAAAGAAAAAATGGAATGCTCACCATGATTTTATGTATAAAAATTTTAAGGAAAGAAAGATGATGTGTGTAAATGTTTTGATATTTTCCCTCCAAAGTAATGTAATTCATAATTTGGAGATACACCTCCTTCCAAATGCCCTGAATACAAGATCTAATAATGCCATAAGTGAAAAAAGAACACCTTTCCTTACCCACAAAAAGTGTCTCAATTTTGTGCTCCCTGTGAGTTCTGTATTTAAAAATCTTGAGCCCTTCCATCTGCATTTATGTACCTTGAGAAATGGTGCTCTTTGTGACTTCAATTTCCATACCTCTCACCGTAACCTTTCCTTCATTACAAGCCATACCAAAATCCTCGATAGTGAAGGATCGTAACCATGCAATTTAGAGATAAATTGCAAAAACCCCCAATCCTAATATTTTCCACAAAGGCCAATTGAAAGCCTCGATACCCTGACTCACCAACTTGATCCTAATTTTTTCACCACTCATATTCTCAATACAAAACCTATCACACCCTCTCACACTTCTAATGCTCAAAAACATTATAGAAACATCAAGACATAAATTGAAACTACTCCCCTTACGTAATCTATCTCAGCTCAAGTGACACTAATGCTTACTCGTGCAAGAATCATCAATTTTAGTGTAGTCTATCTATACCAATTTCTTCATTAATTGCTGAGGTAAAATCATCACCTTTACTCTAGATTTTGTAATCACGGTGTTGTACGCCGAAATTTTCCAACTTATCCGCACACATATTACATTAGCGCAGGGTATGATTAATTGAAACCTTGTCAAAAAATTGTAAAATTTACATGACATCACTAAGAACACTTCTTAATGTCCAATTAATAGTGTTACTATTATTAAGAGCATCAACAATAATGGGGGAATCCCCTTCAATTTGGATATTTTTGATCCCTCTATCCTTAGCCAAGTTGACATCCCACGGAAAAGCTCTAGCCTCCACCATATTGTTATTTTGTCTCCCTAACGGACCAACATAGGCATATAGCCAATCACCATCATTGCTTCTAATGATCCCTCCCCCCAGCAGGACCCAGATTCTCTTTTAATGCACCATAAAAAATTATCTCAAACACATTGTTCTTTGGCCTGATCCCTCTGGTGTGAATTCTTGGTATTTTAATCTTCACCGGACTTAGGGAAAAACTTTTAAGAACTTATTCCTCCCATCTCAGACAAGGTTTTTTTGCCTTACCTTTAAATATTTTGGTATTTTCTTTTATGGCTGCTATTACTCTACTTTAAACTTTCTTAAGATTATCCTTTTGGTCACGAAAGATACGATTATTCCTAGTTTTCCATAAACCCCAAAAGAGATGTGGGAGGGAAATTTTCCAGGCCATCACTAAAATAGGGAACTTGAAGGGGCTCTCCCATTGTATGTAAAAATCCTAAATAGTCTTTGGCATGATCCATTGAAATTTGAAAAGTTACTGGATAGTCACAAAAACCTTTTGAGAGAAGGGGAAATGAAGGAGAAGATGATTGACATTTTCCTCCTCTTTCCTACGAAATGAACATCTGTTTGGGAGATTCATACCACATTTCCTAAGATTATCCACTGTAAGGATCCTATTTTGGACTACTAACCAATATAATATATTTGCTTTAGGAGTAAGATCCTTCACCTAGAGTCTACCCCAATACTCTTGTTGAATATAATCTTTAAAATTTAGTCTATAGGCTGATTTAACCGGATAATTCCCATATTCTTCCTCTTTCCATTTAATAGAATCTTCCTTGTTTTGTAAATTGGGTATGTAGAAATTCCTTAATTTTTTATTGAGCTCCCAAAAAGGATGGAGGTCCCCATTATAATCCGGAAGGGGGAAAATGACCTCCCAGTTGATGGCTCCCCTTTGAATCCAATATTCACGTATCCAATTTTTTCCCCTATCTTCGTAGTGTTGTGCTACCATTTTCTAAGACTCCATGCTAGCCAGAGGATAATCTTCAAGATAACTATGATTATAGAAACTAATTTTGTTACCTTTTCCAATATCCCATATTGAACCCTTGTTTAGTATGCCCTCAGAAGCCATAAAGGAATTCCAGAATAATGATCCTCTAGGAAAATCATTTTAGTTGAAAAAGGAGTCCAATCTGCTTATACTCCACAAGTATTTCTTCTTGATGATGTCCACCTAAAGAACCTCTTCTATAACAATCCTCCAAACAACTTTAACAATCAGTTCCTCATTCATGAAATTAATGTTTTTTAATCCTAGGCCACCACATAATTTGGGTTTAGTAACTTTTTCCCAAACCACAAGCAAAAACTTGAACTTATCCTTTGCTCCCTTCTATAGGAATATTTTTTGAATTTTTGGAAGGAATATTAAAGAGGGACATGGCATAAATATTTTTTGAAACTTGAACTTAGTGACCCAATGATTTTTGAAGGAATATTAAAGAGAGACATGGCATAAATATGAATTCCTTTAAGGGAAATTTGAAGTAATTGAATCTTACCTACCTGAGAGAGAAGGATACCCTTCCAAGAAGATAGTTTTCTATTCACTCTCTCCAATAGGGTATTCGAGATAGATACATTAGGATTTTTTTGGACAAGGGGCATTTCCAAATAGGAGTAAGGAAATTTCTTAATCTAACACCCCAAAATGCGAGCTAATCTAGCTTGGATCAGATGGTCCACATTAATGAAAAAAACAAAATTTTTATGAAAATTAACCAACTATCACAAGACCAATTCATAGTCATTTAGAACAACCTTAAATTTAAAGGCTTCCTAGACATATGCTTTACCTAGCAGGAAATTATCATCAAAAAACTGATTAAGAAAAAAAGTTATAAAGCCATTAGAGATTTTAATACCCTGAATACTATTGGAAGAAAAATCTTATTGAAAAATCCTATGTAAAGACACAACCATAATAACATAAATAAATGGTGAGAGAGGGTCTTCTTGTATCAAACCTTGACCTGCTTGGAAGAAACCTTCCAGTTTTCCATTCAACAAAACCAAAAAGCTATATGTGGAGATACAGGTCATAATCATGTTAATAAAGGAGATATTGAAGCCCACCTTGATCAAAATGGCCCGTAAGGAAGGACCAAGAAATCCTATCATATGATTTATGCATATCTAACTTGACAAACATAACAGATCTTCTCGAGTTTTCAATAGAATGAATAGATTCTTGGATCACAATGATACTATCTATAATTTTCCTTCTCCGAAACAAAAGCTCCTTGATTATCTGAGATGAAATCCCCGGCCAAGACATTTTTGATCCTGCCAGTAATGATTTTGGTAATTAGTTTATAACTGGTATTACATAGACTTATTGGTATAAAGTCCTTAACTTCTTTGACTCCATCTACTTTAGGAATGAGGAACAAGAAGGTGTTATTCATTTACCTCAAGAGGTGGCCATTGTTAAAGAAATCTTGAACCATCTCAATGACATCTTTCTTGATCACCTCCAGGAATTTTTGAAAGAAGAAAGTAGGGAAACCATCAGGACCAGGAGATTTATTTGGTTCCATATCAAAGACATCAAATCAAATTTCCTCCTCCATGGTTATCTTTAAGTGATCTTTGTTTTCAAGAGGGGAAATCACATTCTGAAAATGATCAAGAAATTTATTCTGAGCATTCTCCTCCTTAACATGCCCCACATTTATCATTGTGTCATTGATTTCCTTACTCTCTAAATAGATCACCCCAATCTCTCTTATGATTTTTTTAATCTTCAGGAGGTTGGCTTTTGAAGTGGAAAATTTTAGTATTCCTATCGCCCTCCTTGAGCCATTTCACCCTTGATTTTTATCTCTAGTAAACCTTCCTTAGCAAAAATATCATGATATTCAATCATTAGTTTCTGTTCCTGATCTTTGAGAACATGGTTAAGGCCATCATCCTCCATTATTTCCTCAATCGTTCTTAAATCCTCAGCAATTCTTCTTTTCTTGGAAAATATTACCAAAGTTTTCCTTATTCCATCTTTTGAGATTACTTCTAAAATGATTCAGTTTAAAACTCAATCTAAAACTAACCACACCATGAACTTGGATACCCCACCATTCCCGAATTCTATTGAAAATATCTGGATTATCCAACCACATCTTTTCAAACCTGAAAGGTATTGTTTTTTTGGGATGGTTCATCCCCAAATTTAGGAGTAAAGGATTATGATCCGAACCGATTCTGGGTAGGTTTTTTAGAGAATAAATTTGATTGATCATGCACAAATGGCTAGCCACAAATCTGTCCAGTCTGATCTAAATGATATCAAACCCCATACTTATATTCACCAAAGTATATTTTGGACCCTCTTACTCCAAATCAAACAAATCATTTCTAGCTAAAAATTTAGCAAAATATTCCATGCTATCAGAATAAAAATAAAGCCACCCTTATTTTCTCCATGGGAGAGGGGTTGTTGAAATCCCCACCAATGATCCAATCATTTTACTTGAAAATTTGTCTGAATTTAGACAGATCTTCCCATAATTTCCTTCTTTCAAAATTCTTATTCAGGGTATATATATTTGATACATACTAAGTTTTATTTGATTCAATATCAATAAAAATTATAACCACATGCCTTGGGGAAGTGAGAATCACTTCACCCTTCACTACTTTAGGATTCCACATAGTAATTATACCTCCCGAGGCTCCAAAGGAGCTAATTCCATCCCAAAAACCTTCTTTCCAAATAATCTTGCTCACCTCTTTAAATATATCCATGCTCATTTTAGTTTCTTAAAGCATTAAAATATCAGGTTTATTTATGATTCTAAGGTCCTTAACTATTATATGTTTATTGGGGTTGTTCAAACCCATAATATTCCATGAAATAAGAATCATTTATACTTTCTTATTGTAAGAAAAATCCTTCCCCAAAGTGATTTGTATTCCAATATTCACCTCCTTCCTATCATTGTTTTTCCTTAATTTCTTATTACTTTTCCTACCCCTTGTAGCTAAATATTTGCCTACATCTGCTCTAGAATTGCTTCAGGTAACTGGTTTAGATTTACTTGCTAGTGTTTTAAGAGATGCAACATTTTCATACGTATCTGAAACCTAATCCCTTAAAATCCAAAAAAAAATTGAGGTAGCAATGGAATCATCCTGTCTTTGACTAAATGAACTCTGACCTATTGACAAAACCTCATCCAACAAGGGTCCACAAGAAAATTACAAAGCATAGTTTCCTTCCAATTCCTGGACATACACATCCTTTGTTTCTAGAACCACCTCTTCCAAGATAGGATCCTCGTTTTATTTTTCTTTGTCATTGTCTTGATGTTTTGTGAAAAAAATCCCTTGACCAGGGTTTTATCATTAGGTAATCCTGAGGGACTGACTTATATTGGTATATCCTGATTTTCCAGTTCTCATTAATCACCACCCTACTATTTTTTCCAATCTTCCTCCATTCTAAATTCTCCTTATTATTTGGTGGCATTTGAGTTTTGATGTTTGATTCATTATTTTTCTTAGATTGAGGGAATATTTTGAAGTCATGGCCCACCAGCTTGCATCTACTGTAGGAAAAAGGGGATAGTTTATAATCAAATCTTTACACCAAGACTCCCTCTGTGGTCATCAGTTTGATATTACTTTCCAAATTATCATCTTGGCACATGTTGACACAAAATTTGGCATGAGTAAGCATTGTCATAGATTTTGTGACCGGATCCAGAGCTATAAGGGAGCCCAAGCTCTTTGCAATATGTATAAGGACCTCCGGTTCCCAAAACTCAAGGGGAAATCTTGGGAGATTAACCCAGATCAAAAAATCATAAACAATTTTCTCAAAAGGGTTAAAAGTTGGTTCCCATTTCTGGACTACCACATATGATTTTCCAAGAAACCACGACCCTTCTACCAAATTTTTTGCCACATGTTATTTAATGGGCAGAGTGACTAGGAAGAAACCATTCACATAGGCCGAGACCTCAATGGCTCCATTCGAAGCCCATCTCCTCTTGGCCCAACCTCTTAAATATTCAATGTTATGTCTAGTACCCAGACATTTTTTAAGCAAGGATCCTTCCATCGTAGATTTAGCTCTAGCCAAGAGAATCTCAGGAATTTTAAGAGATACATTACCATTATCTTTGGAAGGTTCCAATCCATCCATAATCTTTTTGTCTAGTATTTTGCTGGCCAGTCTCTCAGCCCATGTGGTCTCCATTGCGTACTCATCCTTATTTTCCTTTCTCAAAGTAGTCATGTGATCCTACTCTAGATTAAGCACCTTCTCCTACTCTTTCTAATATGTTGAAAGTTCCCACTCATTCTTCTACTCATTCTCCACCCAATTATTCTCCATCTTCTCATTCTCCACCCGCTCGTTCTCCATCTACTCATTTTACACCCACTCATTCTCCACCCGATCGTTAATGTTCCACTAATATGTACATCAAATAAATGATGAAAATGTAATTTTGGAGCACTAATTCACTATAGTTCAAGAATATTATTGTCATGAATTTGAAAAAAGTACTTTTGCATATCAAAAATTTGTTATATGTTCATGGGACATATACAATAGTAATAATATGGCTGATTGACATCTCTGTAATGCAAAATTCACCATTAAAATTGAATGCAATATGTATAAGTACCAAATATTACAGCCAATATGATGAGATTATAAAGCAACTTTCAATCCTATGCTTATATATCAACCCTTACATGAAAATTGGTATGGAGATCATATTAAAAAAAGTGTTAATATTTATTCAAATTAGATAATATTTGAGACTCGGTTGTGGGTCACTTGAAAACCAATTATTTTAATTGTCATTTTTTCCCTAAAATTATTTTTTGTTTTAATGTGTCATGTGTCAATAATTTGGTGATAATGTGTTATTAAATCCAATATCCAATTGGATTTTACGTTTATGTTTTTTTTTTCTATGTTGAATAGTAGTGTTTTCATTGGATTGTTTTTGTCTTTTTGTTGTGAAGTTGCTACATTTTTTCTGAATTTATCCTATATTTGGGTTGCTTTTTAACTAAACAGTTGATCTAGTCTTGTCTTGGCTTCTTATGCTTTGCATTATATATTTGGGCTATGGCCTTTTTATAACTAGGTAGGGTCCCTGGAAAAAAACCACTATTCTTAAAAAAATAGTAGTCTTGTATCTTCAAGGTATATGTTATCTAGGTGAATAATAGGTTATGTTTCTAAATCATTATTTTTAATTTTGATGCATTATTGATTGAAACTGAAGTACTTTATTGTTTGTTTCAATTGTGAGGGGATCACAACAGAGAAATTTAATTATGTAAATTTTTTAAAGGGAAATTACTTTCATACTTGGCAAGTCAAAATTTAGTTGATGTTAATTAACAAATATTTTGGGGATATTGTGGATGGAAAAGTCAGGAAATCAATCAATGAATATGAAGTAACAAAATGGGAGATAAAAGATTGAAAAGCTACCATAATCATTGGATTGGGGTCATATGATGCTTTTATACATCATATAGACTTATCTAAATCCTCTAATATAATTTTGATGCCATTGGAAAAATTGTATGGGTCAAAAATAGGGAACATCGTATAAGCACTCAAGAAAAAATTATTTGGGATCAAAATGCAAGAAGGTGATAACATGGTATAACACGTCAGTAAGTTTTGTTCAATTTCAAATAAATTAGTTGGAATAAATGTTGAAGTGCAGGATGAAGATGTAAAATGTGTATTCTTAAATAACATACCACCTAAATATTATGATATGAGTTTTTATTTGTGTAAAATAAATCTAATTCTATAGGATTTGATTTCATCTCTGATAGAGGAAGAAAATATAACTAAGAAAACTGATCCAAAAGAGAGTGCAATGTATCATAAAAATAGATCATATGATAAAAGGAGATCAAAATATTCTTTTATACAAGGGTGAATTAAAAATATAAAAATAAATGAACCACATGTTGCTATTTAAGACAATCTAGTCACATCTCTTTGAATTCCATGAAAAGAGCACAAAATGTACTCAATGGAAAAATATAAGAAAATGTCATGGTTGTTGATGAAGAAGAAGAGAATGAAGTTGAAGAAAATTATTCTCACACAAAAATTATGAGTGATTAAGACTAAAACTATTAGATAATTTTTTCTTTTGGAGGATGGAGGTCATTTAGTGACCTATCATCAGTCACCAATGATGGGGTCTCACAAAGAATTAGTGATGTGTTTTTCAATTTTCTTTCAGTTGTGAGCACTGTGTTTATGTTTTTCGTATCCCTATATTTTTGTGGTTTAAATAAATGAAAATTTCACATTGTAAGGAGGAATATTATCCCAATCTTCCATTTTTTATTCTGCACCAAATTGGCTAAAGTAAAGGGAAACTTCTAGTGGTAGTTTTAGTTTCCTATATTGTTAGAGATCAAGTGTCAATGATAAAAAATAGTGGCTATAATTGATAAATTTTTTCTCTTATGTGATGTAATGTGACACTTCCCCTATGTGAACTATACCTATGTAATCCCTTATTTTAAAATGTTGTAGAGAGAAAAAACACAAGGAGAAATTAGCATCATGACACTTGTCAAGGTTAAACAAATGGGTGTGTCCCTATTCACGCCTAAGTGTTTAGTATATCTTTATAAAACCATTAAACATTATGAAGATGGTTCTTTCTTGAGTTCCACCCTATCTAGGTCATATTTTTTCCCTAGAGTGTTTGGTTGATAAGTAAATGTTTATATGAATGGTTCCCACACTGGTTCAATTGGATAAGTTCCCGAAAGTGCATAGTTAATAGAACTTAATGAGTTCCTTCTCTCCATTCATTCTAAGTGGTATGCCAAGATCATGAGTGAGTAGAGGAAATAAATTTGTAGGAGAAGTGTGAATGTTTTTCTACCATGTTCACACTAAGGGGGTGTTTGTTAGGAAAATAGTGTTCCATGGTATTTGGTATTTTACCGTATGTCTAAATAGTAAGTAATTAATGTAAGGTAAATTAGGTTAGTTGTATTATTGTTAAGTAACAATAATATATATATATATATATATATATATATATATATATATATATATATATATATTATAAGTTTTAATGTGTACGTGATTTTTTTGTGATTCTCCCAACTCAACAACATAGGAGATTACGATATATTTATAAAGGAATGGTTGTAGAAACTTCCTAGAATATAGGACCACCATCTCTTATATATGTAAGCTTGTATTATGATTAATAAACTGAGAATTATTCATTTTTTATTGTATTAAACTACATATTACTCTTCAACATTCTCCTATTGGTTTTTGCTTCAATACTCTTTCAGGCATATTTCTTCCTCTCCTTTACACTGGTAAATTTCATTCACTAGCATGGGGGGATGTAGACACTAAAATTGGCACCAAATCATTACTACATCATGATTTTGTTATAATTGTATGTACATGAGTTTAAGACCTTGAAACTAGATCTTAGTGGCATAGTCTACTCTCCTCCAGGTTTTAATTGTTTGATTAGATCATTTCTAATTGTTATGTTACTATGATTTAATGATTTTATGTCATGTCATAAAGGCATTTGTACTTTTGATGTTCTAAATTTCTTCGCATATGGTATCAGTAATGGGTCTATGGATGTACATCTTGTCCCAGACCTTCCATATGTTTTGTACCCTTTGGAACTTCTCTTAAATTTGATTTTTGAGTCTCTTATTCACTCCTTTTTATGAGATTGGATAGGTTTGGGCCAGCCTTTTCGTACCACTAAGATTCAAAAATCAAGAGAATGAACTCATATATATCCAAAGTCTAATATGGGAATTTACTATATAGCAAACAACTATCTATCTACTATATACTAAATTAAAATAACAAGAAATATTATTACACATCTACTTGCCACAACATAGGAGGGGATAATTCTAATTTCTTCCATCAGTACATAAGGGTTTGAATGGAGTGAAGTATATTAGCCCACTATCAATGTTGAAACACAAAGACAACACTAGGATAAGGGATAGTTACATGAAAAATAACACAAAACACTAGGAGAACTACATGGAATTTGAAATGTAGTCTAGCAATCAATGACTCACATTTAGGGTGACAACTAAGGCCATTCTGACTCAAGCATTTCCATTTTTTTTCATATAATGTGTGCTTAAATTTATTATGGAGTAGATAGGGTTTATTCCATAGGTATAGGTGTAAAATATGGGGTTTAATGTGACACTAGATATTCTAAAAGGAGACAAAGAGAAATATAGAGTGACACTGAGATTTGTAGATTCCCATTTTCTACAGGTCTAAAACAATATAATAAGGATAGTTTTTGTTGTATGGTCTCAAACATATTGTATGATTTTGACCTAGGAGCTCTAGTAGTGTAGTACAAGACTTATCATGTTCCCAGGATCTGTGCCTATTCGATATCACTTATTGGCATTTTCTTAAAATCATCTTAACTAGCTAAGTGACTCCTTTTTCCTAAATCCAATTTTGATTTCTTGCATTTATCCCTTATAGTGATTTTCATGTCTATTTGTATGTATATATGCTATGAAACAATCATTGTACACATTGTTTACTCTTTAATTTCTTTAATATCAACAATATTAGCTAGTTATTTTTAATGATGGTTGATACAACTACTTGTTAAACATAGATTGGGGTATGGTATAGGTGGGGGAAGGATTAACTACTTCCTCTTAATTAGGATAGTTATTAAATTCATATTAATAGTCATAAGTATAATCATGATAATCACTATTTTCCTCATACACATAGTTATTATTAACATTTACCACACGTGCTTAATCATTAATATTTCTATGATCATGAGAGGAGGGAACAACATGAGTTTATAGGAGTTTTTTGGAAGATGGATCCACATAAGAGTGTTAATCCTCAAATGAGAAAAGGAATTCAAGTGGATTATTGGAGGTAGAAGTGCATATAAAATCCAAATTATTAGGTCTTTGAGAATTTTAATCCATATCAAAGATTGTAATCCCACTTAGTACCAAAATTGTAACAATAAAGATTAAGCCAAGGATGATAAACATGAAAGGAAAAACCTTAGGAGGAAATAACATGTAAAATCAATAAACAAGTTAGCTAAATGATTTGAACTAATTTGGAAAAGAAAACCCTAATTAATGATTTTATTGTATAATTAGGATAGAAATGTAGAAACGATGCACATGCAAATATGAAAGTATAGCAGATAGTTTAGGGCATCCAGAAAATTAAGGTATATGCTAAATATGTACTTTGATATAATGATAACTGCACTTATCTTTCTACATGTTTCTAGGACGATCTAGGTGTGAACTAAGGAGGAAAGATATGGAAACCCTCTATATTTCATTATTATATGAAATTATAGATATAACTTCCCTTTGGATAAAATCACCTAGTAAGAAAGAATTAACCAACACAGTCTGTTTTGGGTTGCACTGAATTGTCCAACTTAGGAAAATAGGTTTATGAATTTATGGTCACTTGCAACTATGGATTTTGCTTCATTAAGTGTGATCTAGGATTTATGTAAATTAACAAAACCAATATTTTGCTCTTAAAACCATAGCTTATTTGAAATACCTATAAAAAAGGGCCAATAGTTTAAGTTGTGGTACCCCTGTACCACTTACATAATACTACTTAAAATAGGAATATAACACACATATTTATATGCTTATTGAAATTGTAATTGTGAGGATGAAAGTACATGTATGTAAATAAAATCTACCCCTTGGTATTGACATTGATTTCTTTGACTTGGCTAGGAATTATTTTGACTTATCTTGGAATTGTATTAATTATATTTTGATCACTTTATAAATAATTAGGGTATAAATAGGGAAGTTTAGGGAAGATTTTCTTGATATTTGGAGATAATACTAAGTGTTGCTAGGTGATTTCCCAGTAGGTACCAAGTGATTATTAAGTGAGTAAATGAGTGGGGTGTGACTCATATTTATATGACTCCATGGGTAATATTTTGCACAAAATATGAGCTAGAAGGGGGATATAAGATATAAATTGAAAATTGACCATTAGAGGGCCATGTATAAGATCAAACAAGAAGGATATGATCAAATGGTCAAGCATGCACCTACTTGATGGACCTATGTAGTGGGGAATAAATCTTAAGGGAATGTATATAAATGCATGCATAGGATATGCAGTGCATAATATTAGTATTTTATTATGTTCTTTTATTCTAGTTAGAGTTAATGTATGTAAAAGTGGATGAGATTTATTAAACATAAATAATTAACACATATTCATACAAAATTTATAGTAGGAATATGAATTAATCATGTACAAGATAATATTAATTAATAATAATAACAAGAGACAAACTTTCACTAATTTAACTTCAATTTATTCATATATATATCAATAATGAAATACATTATTTAGATTACAATGATCATTGAGTACATATTCTCTACAATTTTACCTTAACACTTTATTTCTACCATGAGACACACACACACACACACAAACTATATATATATATATATACATATATATAGATATATACATATACATATATATATATACATATATATATATACATATACATATATATATATAATATATAATACATATATATATATATACATATATATAGATACATAGATATATAAGATATACATATATATATATATGATAAATACTATATATTATATAATGTCCGTATATATAATGTATATATAACAATATATATATATATATGATATACATATATTATATATGTATATGTATATATATAGATATATAAATAGATTATATAATATATGTCTATATATATGTATATACTATAGTACATATTATAGAGAGACAGAGAGAAGAGATATGGAGAGATGAGAGAGAGAGAGAGAGAGAGGAGACAGAGAAAGAGAGGGAGAGATAGAGAAGGAGCATGACAGACAGAGAGGGGCGAGGTAGAGAAAGGAGATAGAGACCGAGAGAGAGGCAGACCTAGATGAGAGAAGAGAGATGACAGAGAGAGACAGACAGACATGAGAGATCGACATGGAGAGAAGACAGACAGAG